>JARQOD010001411.1:84492-98945 GCA_033576555.1 Oophaga sylvatica | reverse complement strand
TAGCATAACGCGATCGCGTTATGCTATACCGTTACCAGCCCGTCAACGCTACGTGTTGAACGGGCTGGTAAAACGCAATATGAACCCGCCTTAGGGTTAGGGTTAGAATTTATTGTTACGGTTAGAATTTGGGTTAGGGTTGGAATTTGGGTTAGGGTTGGAATTAGGGTTAGGTTTGTGGTTAGGGTTAGAGTTAGGATAAGTGTTAGGGGTGTTTTGGGGTTAGGGTTGGGATTAGGGTTAGGCTTGTGGTTAGGTTTATGTTTAGAGTTAGGGTTAGGGGTGTGTTGGGGTTAGGGTTGGAGTTAGAATTGAGGGGTTTCCACTATTTAGGCACATCAGGGGGTCTCCATACGCGACATGACGCCACCATTGATTCCTGCAAATTTTTTCGTTCAAAAAGTCAAACAGTGCTCCCTTTATTCCAAGCCCCGACGTATGCCCAAACAGTGGTTTACCCCCACATATGGGGTATCAGCGTACTCTGGAAAAATTGCACAACAACTTTGGGGGTCTAATTTCTCCTGTTAACATTGGGAAAATAAAAAATTTGGGACTAAAGATCATGTTTGTGGAAAAAATATGATTTTTTTATTTTCATGCCCGGCGTTATAAACTTCTGTGTAGCCCTTGGAGGTTCAAAGTGCTCACTACACATCTAGATAATTTATTTGCGGGGTCTAGTTTCCAAAATGGGGTCACTTGTGGGGAGTTTCTACAGTTTAGGCACATCAGGGGCTCTGCAAACGTAACATGACGCCCGCAGACCATTCCATCAAGTGGGCATTTCAAAACGTCACTACTTCCCTTCCCAGCCCCAACGTGCGCCCATACAGTAGTTTTCTCCCACATGAGGTACTAGCGTACTTAGGACAAATTAGACAACAACTTTTGGGGTCCAATTTCTCCTGTAACCATTGTGAATAAATAAAAAATAGTGGGCTAAAAAAACATTTTTTGAGAAAAAAAAAGATTTTTTATTTTCACGGCTCTGCGTTATAAACTTCTGTGATGCACCTGGGGGTCAAAGTGCTCACTTTGCATCTAGATAAGTTCCTTAGGGGGTCTAGTTTCCAAAATGGGGTCATTTATGGGGGAGCTCTAAACTTTAGGCATACAGGGGCTCTCCAAACATGACATGGTGTCCGCTAACGATTGGAGCTAATTTTCCATTCAAAAAGTCAAATGGCGCTCCTTCCCTTCTGAGCCCTGCCGTGCGCCCACACAGTGGTTTATGACCACATATGAGGTATCTGTGTACTCAGGAGAAATTGCCCAACAAATTTTAGGATCCAATTTATACTGTTCCCCATGTGAAAATGAAAAAACTGAGGCTAAAAGAAAATTTTTGTGAAAAAAAAAGTACTTTCTTTCTTTTACGGATCAATTTGTGAAGCACCTGGGGGTTCAAAGTGCTCACTATGCATCTAGATAAGTTCTTTAGGGGGTTTAGTTTCCAAAATGGGGTCACTTGTGGGGGAGCTCCAATGTTTAGGCACACAGGGAATAGAAACACCTCAGATTAAAAGTGTTGACCGGCCCCTCCAGCTAGGGCTCCTCCTACTCCAGCTCTCCAGTCTAAAATTTGAGGTCACAGAGGATAGTCGCTGCTGAAGCAGCTCCTCAGAAGATTTTTTATTTTTATCGGACAGAGACTTGGACCCCCGTGGTCTTGAGGTCTCAGGGGTCTCAGCGCTGCTGGACCCCCACCTCTCCCTTGGTGGATCTGTATTACCCTTTAAGGAGGTCCCTGCAGAACCCTGCCGGCCCCGGGGGATGAGGGTTGCTTCCCTGGCGGGGACGCAAACCGCGCTTCTGGGGTCACTGCGTTCCCCGCCCTGGGGGGAAGCTATGGGCACAGCGCCACAAATCCCTGGGGGTCCCTGTGGCGCTCAGCTGTGTGAGTACTCAACATTTTTAATGTTTTGAGTGCTTCAGCGACTGCTGCGGCAGCAGCTGTTACATGTGACATGTTGGTGACTAGTGTCTTTTGTTCGCAGGTGGATGCCTGCAGGACATGGAGAGCAGAGGAGTCGCGCGCCCTTTTTTTGAATTTTCGCGGCGCTCTGAGTGCGCGCTTTACTACTGTCTCCTCTTCCGGCTTCTCTCTCAGAAGCACAGCGCGGCGGCCATTACTGGATCAGGGAGCTGAAGGCTTCCTTCCTCACTCTCCTCCCCTCCCGACAATCAAAGACGCTACACCGCGGCCAGCTGGGTGAGTCGCTTCTGCCTGTCAGGGCAGAAGCTTAACCCCCTCACCCCCACAGCGCAGGACACTGAACACTACCGCTAACAACGATAACGACGCATACTAATGCGATCGTTTTTGTGATCGTTTTAATGTCGCTAGTAGCTGCCACAGTGGGCGATCTCATTGACGACGCATAAGTGGTTAGCGATCCCCTTAGCGACTTTGGCGGTCATTGCGATGTACAAATCAGCGCAATATTTTAGCGTTTCTTGTTTAGTGTGGCATACCTTTGAGAGCACTGTCCTGCAGCTGTTACCTCATAAGAGGCACCTGGGGCTCGCACACCCTTTTCATTAAACAAGGGTTGTGGGGAGTCTGCGACATTAACCCCTTCTTTGGCGGTTAACCCTTTATTGGGGACAGCTGGGGTAGCTCTCTCTTTAAGAGCTTTAACCCTTCAGCGTTCGTTTCTTCTTTAAGAAACCACACTGTCCTAGTTACTGACAGGTTTAACCTGCCATATACTGTGTGAGGACATGTCAGATCAGGGTCCAGGAGGTGCGGACCGTCTCCCAGATCCGCTACAGGATCAGTCTCGCGTATCTGACACGCAGACCTCGACGGCGTCAGGCGCAGCGGTCAGAGGTTTCAGTGATGTCAAAATGGAGGCCCTCGCTCGTTCTATTGATGGCCTGTCTGACCTTCTAGGTTATTGGGTGTCAGCTAGATCCTCTCAGAGGAAGCGACACAGGCCGGTGCCTTCATTCCCGCTCAGCGACTCGGAGATCTCGGGCATGGAGGGTTTCCCTTTCAAGCTCAGATGGGAGGTGTCCGATTCGGATAAGGAGGATCGGCAGGGACTCTGCTTCTCTTTGGGCCGTACAGAGGCTTTTATTGGAGACATGAGGGAGGCGTTACAGTTACCGGAGGAGGTAGCTAGACGTTCTAGTAAGTCGGCCCGGATGTTTTCAGGAGTCGCATAGGTCGCGATCAGCATTACCATCTCTGGATGAGCTTAATCGGGCAGTGGAGAAGGAACGCCCGTGTCCAGATAACTGTATCCGTGTACGACGGAATTGATTGATAATTGGATTCCTTCTCCTGAAGTGGATGTCCCTTTATCCCAGCTTAGCAAGTCCTCATTACTTCCTGTTAAAAGGGAAGGCGAGTTTGCAGGATCCGCTGGACAGAAAAACGGAGATGGCGGCGAAATCCATCTACGAGGCCGCGGTCATGGATTCAGAGCATGTGTGCTTGTAAAGCTTCTCTAAGCTGGTTAGACCGTCTACGGACGGCGTGGCAAGATGGATCCCCTCTATCCGAGGTAGATGGGCTTTTTAAGTTGGAGGATGCAGCCCGATATGACAGTGATGCAGGTTTGGATACTGCGTCACTGCTGTCCAGGGCGCAATCCTCGGCAATCACAGTCAGGAGAGCACTGTGGCTTAGACAGTGGATCGGAGATGCGGTTTCCAAGCAAGGTTTGCTATCCTTAGCTTACAAGGGTGGTCAGCTATTTGGATCTGACCTCACTGAGCTGATTGCCAAGGCAAAGGCAAAAGAAACTGCTTTACCGCAGCGAAGAGCTGTGACTTCTGCGTCTGGCAGGCATAGTGCCGGTAGTAGTCGGCGGTCCTTTCGGTCCAGGGGACGGTTCGGTCAGCCCTCTTGGGATCGGGTCGTCCCTCTTTTTTCGGGAAAAAAGAACGCTCAAAAATCCCGCACTCCCTGGAAACAGAGCTTCCGCCAAGACAAGCGGGAAGCTGACAAAAAGCCCGCTAAGGCGGACTGACGCCAGGGTCTCACTTGAGGGCTCTCGAGTGGGAGGTCACCTGCTCCAATTCAAACCGACTTGGGCTTCCCGCGTGTCGGACGCCTGGGTGACGCGGGTCGTGTCGGCAGGCTATTTTATAGAGTTTCTTTCTCGACCCCCAGACAGTTTTTGCCAATCTCGCATTCCGTCAGAGCCCGAGCTATTTGCCGCTCTACTGTGGGAGGTCGATTCCCTTCTGCAGAAGGGTGTGGTGGTACCGGTTCCGCCGGAGGAGCGGGGAAGAGGGTTTTATTCCAACCTCTTTGTGGTCCCCAAAAAGGAGGACAAATTTCGCCCCATTCTGGATCTCAAAAGATTGAATTGGCATGTCCGCACCCGGAAATTCCGCATGGAGTCACTTCGCTCCGTTGGGGCGGCCCTGTCGCATAACGATTTTTTGGTGTCAATCGAAATTCGGGACGCTTATTTGCATGTTCCCGTCGGAAGGGCCCACCAACGCTTCCTTCGTTTTGCCATAGGTCAGGACCATTACCAGTTTGTGGCCCTGCCATTCGGGTTGGCCTCAGCACCCAGAGTTTTTACGAAAATTCTGGCACCTCTCATGGCTATTCTGCGAAGACAGGGGGTTACGATTCTTCCCTATCTGGACGACCTTTTGATTGTGGCGTCCTCAAAGGAGGAGGCGGTGACGGCTCGCAATCTATCCCTTCAGCTCCTGGAGGACTTCGGGTGGCTGGTCAATTGGGACAAGTCGTCTCTGGAACCGTCGCAGTCAATCCTGTTTTTGGGAATGCATTTCGACACGGTACGAGCAGTGGTGTCTCTGCCTCCAGACAAGCAAGCGAGTCTTCTTTGACATGTAATGAAGTCTTCGACGGCAATGTCCCTTCGAAGGTGTATGCGCCTTCTGGGTTTGATGGTGGCGTCGATGGAGGCAATTCCGTTTGCCCAATTTCATTCCAGGGCTCTCCAAATGCTCATTTTGAACCGTTGGGATCGATCGCAGTTTTCACTGGATTGCAGTGTCATCATCTCCGACAGGGTGCGGAGTCTCTAGGATGGTGGTTACGTCCGGAAGTGTTATCCCTGGGGAAGTCCTTCCTCCCTCCGAGGTGGTCGATCATAACCACCGATGCCAGCCTGACGGGCTGGGGGGGTTGTCTGGAACGATCTCTGGATTCAGGGAGTATGGTCGTTGGAAGAGTCTGTCCTGCCGATCAACATCCTGGAATTGAGGGCAATTTTCCTTTGCCTCCAACACTGGACGGTCCTTTTAAGCGGTCTACCAGTCCGAGTGCAGACAGACAACGCGACGGCGGTCGCGTATATCAACCATCAAGGTGGGACGAGGAGCTTCAGGCTCATGATGGAGGTGTCTCGGATCCTGGTATGGGCCGAGGCCAGGGTGCCAGCCATCTCTGCGATTCACATTCCAGGAGTTCAGAATATCACAGTGGACTTCCTCAGTCGCGAAAAGATGGATCCCGGAGAATGGAGTCTTCATCTGGAGATTTTTGCACTGCTGTGCTCCCGTTGGGGACTCCCCAAGTGGATTTGATGGCATCCAGGTTCAATGCCAAGTTACCGACGTTCATGTCCAGGTACAAGGACCCGAAGGCTGTGGCGGTGGATGCTCTGGTGGCTCCTTGGATCCAATTCGAGCTAATCTATGTGTTTCCGCCGATATCCTTACTTCCTCCTGTGTTGCGTCGGATCAGACTGGAGAGAGTCCCGGCTATGTTGATAGCCCCAGATTGGCCAAGGAGGACGTGGTTCTCAACGCTGGTGTCGCTCCTGGCAGCGCCTCCACTTCCACTCCCTCTTCGCCCGGACCTGTTAACCCAAGGGCCCGTTCGTCACCCGGACCTGAAATCTCTGCGTTTGACGGCGTGGCTCTTGAGACCGAAATATTGACCCGTCAAGGTTTTTCAGCCGAAGTCATTGCCACTCTGCGAGCTGCCAGAGGTCCGGCTACTACTAGGATTTATCACAAGACTTGGGAAGCCTTCTTTTCGAGGATTTTTTTCCATCCCCAATTTGTTGGCCTTTCTGCAGTACGGGCTGGACAAGGGTTTGGCAGTTAGCACTCTGAAGGGTCAGGTTTCTGCTCTGTCCTTGCTGTTTCGGAAGGCTATCGCCTCGTGTAGGGACGTACGTTCCTTTTTTCGCGGGGTAACCCGTCAGTTTCCGCCGCGGAAGGCGCCTGTGTCTCCTTGGTGGCTCAATCTTGTTTTGGAGGCTCTTCAACATGGGCCTTTTGAGCCTATGGACTCTGTTAATCTTTCTTTGCTTTCTTGGAAGGTTGCCTTCCTAGTGGCGGTCACCTCTTTGAGAAGGGTTTCTGAGTTGGCGGCTCTTTCTTGCTCGCCTCCTTTCCTGGAGTTTCACCCGGATCGCGTAGTGCTTCGCACACGGGGCGACTTTCTACCTAAGGTGGTGTCACAGTTTCATGTTAACCAGGATATTGTGTTGCCCTCGCTCTGTCCGGTGCCGAGGAATGCGAAGGAACGGGCCTTGCACACATTGGATTTGGTGCGGGCTTTGAAGTTCTATTTGTCTATTACTCAAAATTTTTGGAAGTCGGACTCTCTGTTTGTGATTCCAGCAGGTCGTCGGCGTGGTCAACGAGCTTCCAAGGACTCTATAGCTCGTTGGATTCGGTCGGCCATTTTAGAGGCTTACCGACTTAAGGGCGAACCTTGCCCGGTTAAGATTCGAGCTCACTCCACGAGGGCTGTGGGTTCATCGTGGGCCTTTCATCAAGGGGCCTCGGCAGCTCAGCTCTGCCGGGCGGCGACCTGGCGCTCCGTGCACACGTTTACAAAATTTTATAAGGTGGACATTAGTGCTTCCGCTGATGCGGCCTTAGGACGAAGGGTCCTGCAGGCGGCTGTAGTTTAAAGTTCTCGTTAACTTGTGTTTAGCGCTAGTTGCGCATTTACCTAGGTTGTTGGGATCTGCCTTTTTTGGTTTTTTTCCCACCCTTAATTTTTGGACTGCTTTGGGACGTCCCACTAGTAATGACTAGTGTGTCTCCCTTCCTTCCAATCTGCTGCTGAAAGACGGATTTTGGTAAGACCTTACCTGTAAAATCCTTTTCAGCGAAGGAAGGAAGGGAAACACAGCTCCCTCCCATGGCAGAAGTGTGTTGTTGTGTTTTCAGATGCGGCGTGACCCTTCTCTGATAGCGATTATCTGGGCTGAGGTCGGCGCGCTAAGGCTCTGTTCCAGCATTGCCAGCTCATCGCAGTGGTCAGGTTCAGTGAGTAGTACCTGGGACTGTGTGGTTTTTTCTGTTATATGCATAACCTGTCTCCTTGTTTTTCTCTCTGAAGTCCTTCAGAAGGGGTTATGTTGCTCCGCTGGTGATATTTGCTCTTCCTTAGCTTGTGTACGACTGGAGAGCTGGAGTAGGAGGAGCCCTAGCTGGAGGGCCGGTCAACACTTTTTTAATCTGAGGTGTTTCCATCCTATGTGGGCTCCGCCTACCCACTAGTAATGACTAGTGTGTCTCCCTTCCTTCCTTCGCTGAAAAGGATTTTACAGGTAAGGTCTTACCAAAATCCGTCTTTTTGTGAAAAAAAAGTATTTTCTTTTTTTACGGATCAATTTGTGAAGCACCTGGGGTTCAAAGTGCTCACTATGCATCTAGATAAGTTCCTTAGGGGTCTAGTTTCCAAAATGGGGTCACTTGTGGGGGAGCTCCAATGTTTAGACACACAGGGACTCTCCAAATGCGATACTGCAACCGCTAAATATTCCAGCATATTTTCCATTCAAAAAGTCAAATGGTGCTCCTTCCCTTCTGAGCCCTGCCGTGCGCCCAAACAGTGGTTTATGACCACATATGAGGTATCGGTATACTCAGGATAAATTGCCCAACAAATTTTAGGATCCATTTTATCCTGTTGCCCATGTAAAAATGAAAAAATTGATGCTAAAAGAAAATTTTTGTTGGAAAAATTAAAATGTCCATTTTTTCCTTCCACGTTGCTTTAGTTCCTGTGAAGCACCTGAAGGGTTAATAATCTTCTTGAATGTAGTTTTGAGTAGCTTGAAGGGTGCAGGTTTTATAATGGTGTCACTTTTGGGTATTTTCTGCCATATAGACCCCTCAAAGTGACTTCAAATGTGAGGTGGTCCCTAAAAAAAATGGTTTTGTAAATTTTGCTGTAAAAATGAGAAATTGCAGGTCAAATTTTAACCCTTATAACTTCCTAACAAAAAAAAATGTTCCCAAAATTGTGCTGATGTAAAGTAGACATGTGGGAAATGTTATTTATTAACTATTTTGTGTCACATAACTCTCTGGTTTAACAGAATAAAAATTTGAAAATTACAAAATTTTCTAAATTTTCGCCAAATTTCCATTTTTTTCACAAATAAACGCAAAAAATTATCGACCTAAATTTACCACTAACATGAAGCCCAATATGTCACGAAAAAACAGTCTCAGAATCGCTAGGATCCGTTGAAGCGTTCCTGAGTTATTACCTCATAAAGGGACACTGGTCAGAATTGCAAAAAATGGCAAGGTCTTTAAGGTCAAAATAGGCTGAGTCATGAAGGGGTTAATCCAGTGTCTTATTCAGAGCTGAAGTTGGTTTCTTATTCGTCAGTTTCTTATTCGGCATTTTTTTCTTTTCTGCTTTTTATAGGTTTAACAGCAAAAAATAAGCATTACAATAATAAAAACAATTCAGTGAGGTGCCCTGATGTGAATACACTTAAAATCAGCGTCAAAAATTATAAAACGGGCACAAAAATGGGCATCAAAGTGGGCACCAAAGGGTGTAAATGAAAGGGTTAAATGACTTTGGGCCACTGATCTCACACTGAGTACATTGATAGTGATGCCCCTCATCAAACCCAGGTCCCTCCAGCCTGGCCCAAATGGGTTCTGGGCATCAGAATTGGCATCAAAGTGGGCAAACATCCAATTTTCACAGATTTGAATAAGTAACTGATTTTTTTAAGGGGTTAAATGACTTTGGGCCACTGATGTCACAGTAAGAATACACATAGTGACTGGGGGCCGATATTTATAGCCTACGAAAGGGTTAATACCCATGGAACTCCCCATGCTATGAATCAGCCCGCAGCTGTATAGTTAGCCTTTACTGGCTATTTAAGTAGGAGGCCCCCAAAAAATGACGTGGGTCTCCTTATAATTATTATCCAGAAAATGCTATGCAGACAGCTGCGGGCTGATATTCATAGAAAGGGGCCATGGATATTGACCCTCCCCGGCTACAAACACTAGCTCTCAGCTCCCCCCAGAAATAGCGCATCTGTAAGCTGCGTCAATTCCGGCACTTAGCCTCTCTTTCCCACTGCCCTGTAGTGGTGGCAAGTGTGGTAATAGTTTGGGCATTGATGTGACCTTTGTATTGTAAGGTCACATCAAGCCCACCTTAGTAATGGAGAGGTGTCCATCAGACGCCTATCCATTACTAATCCTATAGTTGTTACCGGTTCAATAACGACACAGCCAGAATAAAGTATTTTAATGAAATAAAACAATAAACACATTTTGCCATCTTTATTATCCAGCTAATTCATGTGACGCCCTTGTTCTCCTGTAATAAATACATAAAAAAACCAACAATATACCATACCTGTCCAGCATTCTGTCCCACGCAGTAATCCATATCTGGGGAAAATACAAAATACAGTTTGCAACCAGGAGTGGTGCTAAGATGCGTTGACAGGGCATAGTAACTAACTGTGGTTAGTTATAAGAAATTATAATGATTATCCTCCATCCCGTGCCCATATACCCATCACACATCCTCCATCCCATGTCCATATACCATCACACATGCTCCATTCCATAGCCCCGTGCCCATATACGCATCACACATCCTTCATCCCATAGTCCCGAGCGGGGTGGCGCTGAGCAGTTAGTTCCTGGAGATTTGATGTTATGTAACCTTGCAGTATGGCTTTCTGTGCGACTCTGTCTGCCGCCCTGTGTGTGGCTCTGTGTGCGGCCACTGATGGCGCGATTTTCTACACCAGTAAGGCTAGGTTCACATTGCGGTAAACCAGCCCGTTCAACGCATAGCGTTGACGGGCTGGTAACGGTAGATCGCGTTATGCTATACCCGCCAGCGCAGATGAATCATCAGATGATTCATTTGTCCTAACAGGGATGGAGCCCAGACGCTGCAGCCCGTGTCTGAGGCACCATCACTGAATGACATCACGTCGCGAACGCATGCCGCTTTACAGCATGCGTTGCTATGCGCCGAACAATGGGGTTCAATGGCAGCGTTAACGGACTGCGTTACACCGCGGTGTAACAGTCTGTCTAACGGACTGCCTTGGCGCAATGTGAACCCAGCCAGCCTAACAATAGTGCTCGGCAGTAATGGAGGAGGGGGTATTCATTTCTGACATGTTCTCTCTGCTCCTTTCTGGGGGGCAAACAATGGCTGGGAGCTTATGTTCCTGGGGATGCTAGTTTTCTCCCACCCGGTCAGTATCTGCTGAGGTGTTGAGGAGTGTGAAAACTTGCTCATAGCAACCAATCAGCTTCTTTTAAACAGCTCTGGTGAAATGAAAGATGCTTAGTGATATGTTGCTATGTGGAGTGGGCGTGGCATGATACACATACACACACTCAGTTATATATACAGTGCCTTGCGAAAGTATTCGGCCTCCTGGAACTTTTCAACCTTTTCCCACATATGCTTCAAACATAAAGATGCCAAATGTAAATTTTTGGAGAAGAATCAACAAGTGCGACACAATTGTGAAGTTGAACGAAATTTATTGTTTATCTCAAATTTTTGTGGAAATAAAAAAACTGAAAAGTGTGGCGTGCAATATTATTCTGCCCCTTTAACTTAACCCCTTAACGACCGTCTATACGCCTTTTAACGGCATTAGTTAAGGGTACTTAAACCACAGCGCCGTGAATTCACGGTGCTGTGGAAAAAGAATATAGCACCCCCCAGAGTCGGATTTTCTCTGGGGTCTCGGGGGTAGCCGAGACCCCAAAGAACATGGTTCGGCCGACCCCACTTTTGCGATTGCCGTTATTAACCATATAATGGCGACCGCAAACAAAAAGTCGAGACTCTGCTTTAGGCCTCTTTCACACATCCGTTTTGCGCTTGACGGCGCCCTCTGGCATTTTTTTGTCCAACCGCATCCGGCGAAATGTAATGCCGGATGCGTTTTTTTTTCTCCATAGACTAACATTAGTGCCGGATGGTTTTTGCCGGATCTGGTTTTTGCCGGATCTGGTTTTTGCCGGATCTGGTGTCTCGTCGCCGTCCGGCGTCTGGCAAAAACGTTGCATGTCACGTTTTTTGTCTGCGGCGAAAAAGCCGGAAGCGCCGGATTTGGCGCTTCCGGCTTTTGTTACAATGAAAGTCTATGAACGCCGCAATGCGGTGGATCCGGCAAGAGCCGGATCCAGTGGCCGGATCCAGTTTTTTAATTGAGATACCAGCCCACAGCAAACATATAAAAAAGCATGCAGTGGGACATCAGACATACCATGCACATAAGAAGAAGAGAGCAAGACATCTAGACAGCAGCACCAGGATCCGCATCCAGCAGCACCAGTTCCGCAGCCAGCAGCACCGCGATCCGCAGCCAGCACATGGAGCGCCAGGACAACAGACAGTAAATATGACACCCCCTCCACCCCAAATTTTACAACGCATATGTCACCAATGCTGTCTGAGCTACTGCATTTTTTTTTTGCACCCTGGTACATTTTCAAATTCATGTTTTTTCTGTGATGGGGTTGGTTCCCCTGGTACTGTTATGAAATGTAATTTCCGCTGATGGGGTGGGTCCCCCTGGTAGTGTTTCAAATACGCATGTTTTGGAAGTTATATTGTGTATCCCCTGCTACTGTAGTGAATGTGTTTCATTGATAATGTGGATCTACTGGTACTGTTTTTTTGCCTGTGATGGGGTTTGTCCTCCTGCGACAATATGAAATGTGCATGTTTTTCTATCATAATGTTGATCTAGTGTTTTATTTTTTACATTTTTTTTTGCCTGTGATGGTGTTGCTCCTCATGCTACTATCTGAAATGTGCATGTTTTTCTATCATAATGTTCATATATATTTTTTTTTTTTTGAATTTTTTGCCTGTGATGTGGTTGCTTCTCCTGCTCCTATCTGAAATGTGCATGTTTTTATATCATCATGTTGATCTACTGTATTTTTTTTTTTTACATTTTTTTTTTGCTGTGATGTGGTTGGTCTTCCTGCGACAATATGAAATGTGCATGTTTTTTGTATCATAATGTGTTTCAAATACGCATGTTTTGGAAGTTATATTGTGTATCCCCTGCTACTGTAGTGAATGTGTTTCATTGATAATGTGGATCTACTGGTACTGTTTTTTTGCCTGTGATGGGGTTTGTCCTCCTGCGACAATATGAAATGTGCATGTTTTTCTATCATAATGTTGATCTAGTGTTTTATTTTTTAAATTTTATTTTGGCCTGTGATGGTGTTGCTACTATCTGAAATGTGCATGTTTTTCTATCATAATGTTGATCTTTTTTTTTTTTTTTTTTTGAATTTTTTGGCCTGTGATGTGGTTGCTTCTCCTGCTACTATCTGAAATGTGCATGTTTTTATATCATAATGTTTATTTAATTTTTTTTTTTTTTACCTTTTTTTTTTTTTTTTTTTGGGATCGGGTAGTTCCCCCTGGTACTGTATCGTGTGTGTGTTTTTTTTGCAGTGATAGGGTGGTTCCCCCTGGTAGTTTAGGGCTCCAAATTTAATGACATGATGTTGTTTCCGTAAAAAAAAAAAGCTAAATTGCCCTTGTTTGAATTTATATTTTAAAACAGGGAAAATCAAAACTTTAAACACTTTCCTTTTTTTGTTTTTTCCAAGCAAAAGAATTGAAGCTGCCAGAAGGGCGCGGCACCCGGGATGCAAAGGAGGGAAGCCAGCGAAAGTAAAGGACATCCCCTTTTACCAAAAAATTACTTGTTTGTTTTTCTTTTCCCCGGGAAAGGAATTTAAACTATATTCCTGCCCCTTTTTGTGCCCTTATCAACGCAGAAGACGTAAACGGGGCGGCGGGGGCAGAACAGTTGAACAGAGGGGAGGAGAGGACCCCCAAAGCTCGGAGGATAGCCAGCAAAAGTAATTGCCACCCCCCCATTTTGTCAAAATTTTCTGTTTGTTTTTTCTTTCAGCCGGGGACAAGGAATGTTATTACAGCCCCTTTTTACAAAACAGCGAGGGGGCAAAGACGGCGGAGGGGCAGCAGCGAAGGGAGGAGGAGAGGCGGGCAGGGACAGCAGCAGAAAGTAAATTTAATCCCCCATTTCCAAAAAAATTAATGTTTGTTTTTCTCTTTCCCCGGGAAAAGGGAAATTATGAATTATTCCTGGCTTTTTTGTGTTTTCTTCCACAGCAGAGAGCAAAGCTGCTGCAACTCCCGCAATGGGGGCTATGGCGGAAGCAGCGCGCAGCATCATTCCTCCGTTCTCCCCCCCGACTTGGGCCCGAGAGGAAAATCTTCTGGAAGCCCCCCTACCCTCGTCAGCAATTGGCGGTAAAAATATCTAATTTCAGCAGCGAATGGAGGAAAGGAGAACACTAGTAATGCAGGGGGGTAGGCGGAGCCCAGTAGGTTTGGCCTCAGTTTAAAAAAAGAGGTTGGGCCCCCCAGTCGGGCTCTCCTACCCTGTTTCCAGTCTAAATTGGGTCCCGGGATAGGTCGCTGCGGAAGCAGCTCCCAGAAAACTTTATTTTTTTTATCCAGGGTGGATTTGATTTAATCTTTTTATTTAAATCCGATTTAATCTGATTTAAATTTATAGTCAGTAAGGGGTTGATTTAAATCAGTGATTTTAAAACAAAGTTTCTACCAGACGGATACTAATTCTATGTGCGATAGCCCCCGACCGGGGTGTTCTTTTTCATCTGCGCATTGCCCCGACGGTGTATGTAATCCTTTTAATGCGAAACTCACTGCCCTGTTCGGTTTCATCAGTGTGTAAGTGTGTGATAATCCCGTGTGTGATATCTCCCCGTATTGTGCTCGTTTATAATACGCAGCAGCTGAATAACAGATTTGATGCTGCCGGCGCCTGTGCAGCTATTGTCGTTTTACTGGCAGTCCCAAAAAAAATGGTCCGCATGCTCCCCTCTGTGAGCCTAAACTAAACCCTGTTATTTCAAACAACCCAGTAAAGGAGGAGAGAAGTCAACCCGGATCGACCCCAGCATTTCACGCGCAATGAGTTGCTTTTTTTTTTCGCGCTGCTCGCCCAGTGTTTAAAAGTGGAAAAGCCAAAAATTTTTAAATTATTTTTCAGATTTTTTTTCTCGATCACCCGGGGTAGTTTTTGCCCTTTTAAAATGCAAGTGATGAAAAATTTTTTGAATCACTTTTATATTCTTTTTTTTGCTTCCTTGCACAAACAATGTACGTCAGGAAAGCACACACGCGAATACTTCAAAATGGCAGTAAAAGCTATAACAACATGTGA
>JARQOD010001411.1:0-84392 GCA_033576555.1 Oophaga sylvatica | reverse complement strand
AGGATTTTTGGTTTATTGATTGTTTTTAAAATTTTGGTTTAAATTTGGGGGATTTAAATTGAATGGTAAAAATTGTTTTTTTTTTTTATTTTATTTATTTTAGAAGAACGGGCTTCAAGGGTTAAAGATTTAAAAAAGATGTCAAAAATATTTTTTTTATTTCTTTAAAATTTTATTTTTTCTTAAAGTTTTGGTGTTTTTTTTATTTACTTCAATAAAAATAATAATTGATATTTGTCTAATTACAGCTCTAAATTTATTAACCGCCTTAAGGTCCCTTTCAATACTAAGGTACTTAAGGTGAATTTTTTAACCCTTCCCCGACAGGCAAGGGGAATAGACGGCAAAGTGCCAAAAGGCGAATCAAAAATTTTAAAAGTTTTTGCCTTTCGGGGTGTCGTGGGCAGATGTTAGTACCGGGGGGGCCCCCCAAAAAAATACCCTCCCTGGCATTTATTCCCCCCACTCGCTTTGCTTTGTCGTTGGGGGAAAAAATCCCGGGGAGGCCACGCATTTTTTTGTCACGTTTTTCCCCTTTTAATTTAACCCCTACATGTCTGAAATTTAGCACACATACCTCATGTAATTGAAAGTTCTAAACAAATAAAAAATACTGAAATGACTGGTTGACTTGTAAACAAGTATCATTTCATGTGGGCTTCTTTTTTCACAAAACCCGGGCAATTGTTTTTTGGGCTATTAAGTAGAAAGTTGGAAAAATATAAATATAATATATATATACAGTCACAATTTCTTTTTATATATGGTTTCTTTGTGTTATCTATTCTTTCTATTCTTTTAAAGCTGTCGTGTGATTTTACAGATGCCGGGGATAAATGCCGGCTTTCAAAGGACAACCGATGCTTTTCATCGCAAGCACACATGCGTCCGTTTGTAATCAGTTTTTTCATCGCCCCCGGGACTTTGCTTTGGGCGATAGTCACCCACAATCGGTGACAATCGCAGCATCTGCGTTGTACAGGGATTTTAAAAACGACCACAAAAATCGGATACTGGGGAGGCCCCAAAAATTTAACATAGGTCCACGCAATGCGTTTTAAATCGCATTGCAGTCGTCCGATTCTGTCGCCAGGTGCGCCCGGCCTAAGTTTAAATGGAAAGGCGTTGTTTGACCCCTCCCATTACTAAGTGGGTTTTGAGTGACCTTACAATAAAAAAAGGTCACATCAACGCCCAAACTATTACCACACTTGCCACCACTATAGGGCAGTGGGAAGAGAGAGGCTAAGTGCCGGAATTGACGCTTCTTACAGATGCGCTATTTCTGGGGGGAGCTGAGAGCTGGTGTTTGTAGCCAGGGAGGGTCAATATCCATGGCCCCTTTCTAGGCTATGAATATCAGCCCGCAGCTGTCTGCATAGTATTTTCTGGATAATAATTATAAGGAGACCCCACGTCATTTTTTGGGGGCCCCCTACTTTAATAGCCAGTAAAGGCTAACTATACAGCTGCGGGCTGATATTCATAGCCTGGGGAGTTCCATGGGTATTAACCCTTTCCTAGGCTATAAATATCGGCCCCCAGTCACTATCTGTCTATTCTTAGTGTGACACAAGTGGCCCAAAGTCATTTAAAGGGAATCTGTTACCCTAAATTGGCGGGATATTTAAATGATGGCAGTCAGGTCAGATGCTTATTTTTTGTTGTTAAACCTATAAAAAGCAGAAAAGAAAAAAATGTTGAATAAGAAACTGACGAATAAGAAACCAACTTCAGCTCTGAATAAGAAACTGGATTAATAAGAAACCAACTTCAGCTTCGTCCTGCAAAATAACTAGCCCTAGTACAGCTATGTGGAAAATAAAAAAAAATGACTTGGAAGAGAAGGAAAAAGCGAAAGCGCAATTAAATAATCACCAGGTCGGAAAAGGGGTTACATGCTACATCTAAACACTAATCAAAATCCTGTAAGGTGAAAGTGATCTAAAGGGCTTTCCACAATTTCGTGCCGCACAGTGACCTCTGCACAGGGGCCGACAAGGAGGCAGATAAGGATCTTTACTCAGCTAGTGGCCAAACTGTGGGAATTCTCTCATGTTTTATTTCCATATTTTTTTAAAAAATGGATCAAGTAAAATAATGCAATAAATCTACATATATTACCAATAACACAGCATGAAATGGGCTAAACAAAAACTTTGCTTAACTCTTACAACTGTCCTACTAATCTGTGGACAGTAGTACTTTAGCATGCGCCACTTACCAAGATGGTTGCGCATTAATTTCCACCTCTTTATATGGATACCCTTTATAAGTGCAATATATACAGCCTGCCATTACGCATAAAAAGTACTTAACATTAGCTTCATGCTATTTAGCTACTTCCAGAATTTGTCCGATCTGCTGCTCATTTATTTCCATAGAATAATTATGAGGAGCAATTTGTGCAAGCTCTTCCGCCAATTTGTGTCAGCTCTTCCAGCCAATTTTGCCCGCTCTCGCCGCCATTTTGTGAACGCTGGTCCCGCCATTTACTGTGCGTGGGTAGTCTTATGTTTTCCTGCCGAAATTGCCCGCAGGCTATGTCGTCGGCTGCAGTTGCAGCAGAGATGCGCAGTTATCACCGGCATAACAGATTTCTATTGCGCAGTTCTCATTTCTACCATAATAAACCCTTCATCGTGCAAACAGCTTCTAAGGAGGAACTACAGTAAAAGTCTCTACCCCCGCGCTGTAGTGTAGCTAGTAGTCATATCCCCGCACATTGCCCCGCTCCTCACCAGTCCCTGTAGGCTCCTTGCTGAGGTCTTCCAGACGTGGAGAGGAGTTATGAGGTGAAAATCCTCAGCCAGTACCCCACGGTCCTCATCTTCCTCGGCGCTGGCTGTATTGATGATAGCCGCCTCACAACCCCAAACTTATTATAGGGGGCGGGCTGTACAATGACACGTGTGAGGGGAAGGCCTTCCTCATGGCCTGTCATCTCTGACTGCGTAATAATGGCTCCTACACCACTATGCGCCCAATAAACTATTGGCAGACAGTGCAGGGAGACAGACACAGCCCCTAAAATAATACCTGGCTCACCACTAATTCATTAAAGTGTTATTCTCAAATTCTTTAATGGGTATATTGCAATGCATTTGTAAAAAACAAGCAACTTTGCAAATAGCTTCATATTTGGGGATTTTCTGAGCAGCACAATAAAAATAGTATTGAGAAAAGTAACAGAATCTAGTGGGGACATGACACAAGTGTACAAATTACAGTCACTCACTCATGCTGGGACTACAGGAGAATCGTGACATTGTGCGCATTGCATGGTGTCACCTCTCGTCAGTCTGTGTTCACACACAAAGTGCCTGCAGTTTTTTTATCACTCGAGAAATCCCTTTGCCAAAACAACCATTTTCATTTTTGTGGGTTTTTTTTGACATTTCATCCAATTAATATTTTTATTATTTTTCCATCCACATAGCCGTATGACTTGTTTTTTTACAGAATTTTTTATGTGAATTACACCAATCATTTGACCATAGATTGCATTGGAAATTGGGGAAAAAGAAAACAAGTGCAATGAAAATGCAAAAATAAATGTACACAATTCCAACATTGATTTTTAAGGTTTAGTTTTTCCAGCTTTCATGTTGCGCTAAAAATGACCTTACAATCCGTGTCAGTATGATTACAGCAATACCAAACTTTCCCATTTTTTTAATTATTTTAGTCGTGAAAACAAAAGAATTTTGTACAAAAAATAAAACATTTTTTTGTTTGTGACACCATTTTTCTAGACATGTCATCTTTCTGTTTTTCAGTCCATGGAGTTATGTGAGGCCTTGTTTTTTTGCATGGCGAGCTGACAATTTTAACATCATTTTGAGATCGATACATTTTGATTTGTTCTCATTGCATTTGTTTGCGGTGTAGCGTGGACCGATAAAAGGCAATCCTGGTGCTTCAATCTTTTCTCTTTACACATTTACCATTGGGATAATTCATTTTACATTTTGATAGACCAGACTTTTATGGATGCAGTGATACCACCTATGTGCATTTTTTTAACCCCTTTCCGACATCGGGCGTAATAGTACGCCGATGTCTGACTCCCTCCCTTTGATGTGGGCTCCAGAGCTGAGTTCACATCTTTGCTGGCAGATGTCAGCTGTTTCGAACAGTTGACATGTGCCTCTAACAGCCACGGGTGGAATCGCGATTCACCAGCGGCTGTTAACTAGTTAAATGCCGCTGTCAATCTATGACAGCAGCATTTAGCGCGCACTTCCGGCAATTGGTGACTCCATCACATGATCGCATGTCACCGATGGATTGGCATGACAAGCAGAGGACTCCAGCAGACCTCTATGGTTGTCAAGGCCAGATTGCAATGAGCGCTGCCCTGTGGACGGGTCTGATAGCAAGTCAGCAATTCTGCTACACACAGGCGATCTGATCATCGCCTGTATGGAGCAGAGACGATCGGATTATAGCAGCTTCTAGTCTCCCATAGAAACTATTAAAGCATGCCAAAATGAAAAAAAAAATGTTTTTAAAAATATACAAAAATATATATAAAAGTTCAAATCACCCCCCTTTCTCCCCATTAAAAATAAAACAATAAAAATCAAACATACACATATTTGGTATCGCCGCATTCAGGATCGTCCGATTTATCAATATAAAAAATGAATTAACCCGATCGCTAAACGGGTTCACTTACCGTATATACTCATGTATAAGCCGACCCATGTATAAGCCGACCCCCTAATTTTGCCACAAAAAACTGGGAAAACTTATTGACTCGCGTATAAGCCTAGGGTGAAAAATGATTATGCCCCTATATGCTCCATAGATTAGGCCCCCATAAACTGCACAGATTATGCCCCCGTATGATCTACAGATTATGCACCCATATGCTGCACAGATTATGCCCCCATATGCTCCCCTGATTATGCCCCGTATGATCCACAGATTATGCCCCCATATGCTCCACATATTATGCCCCCATATGCTGCACAGATTATGCCCCATATGCTCCCTGATTATGCCCCCATATGCTCCCCTGATTATGCCCCCATATGCTCCACAGATTATGCCCCCATATGCTACAGATTATGCCCCATATGCTCCAGATTATGCCCCCATATGCTGCACAGATTATGCCCCCATATGCTCCAGATTATTCCCCCATATGCTGCACAGATTATGCCCCCATATGATCCACAGATTATGTCCCCATATGCTCCATACATTATGCCCCCATATGGTCCATACATTATGCCCCCATATGCTGCACAGATTATGCCCCATATGCTCCCCTGATTATGCCCCCATATGTTCCCCTGATTATGCCCCATATGCTCCACAGATTATGCCCCCATAAGCTCCACAGATTATGCCATCATATGCTCCAGATTATGCCCCCATATGCTCCAGATTATGCCCCCATATGCTGCAGAGATTATGCCCCCGTATGATCCACAGATTATGCCCCCATATGCTCCAGATTATGCCCCCATATGCTGCACAGATTATGCCCCCGTATGATCCACAGATTATGCCCCTATATGCTCCAGATTAGAACCCCATAGGCTGCATAGATTATGCCCCCGTATGATCCACAGATTATGCCCCCATATGCTCCAGATTAGGCCCCCATATGCTGCACAGATTATGCCCCCGTATGATCCACAGATTATGCCCTCTTATGCTCCAGATTAGGCCCCCATATGCTGCACAGATTATGCCCCCGTATGTTCCACAGATTATGCCCCATATGCTCCAGATTAGGCTCCCATATGCTGCACAGATTATCCCCCCATATGCTACACAGATTATGCCCCATAGTATACGTCCCTTATGCTGCCGCACTGCAGCTGCAAAAAAAAAATGACATACTCACCTCTCGTCCAGGTGCTGGTGTCCTGAGCAGGCGGTGACACTGGCACGCTATGGGGGACAGGTGTTGGTGTCACCGCTCGCTCAAGACCCCGGCACCTGAGATATTTACCTGTCACCGGACCGGTCCACCGCTGCGCACTGCTCCCTCTTCTGGGTCCTCGGCAGTGAATGATCAGGCAGAGGAGTCGGACGAGGGAGCAGCGCTCAGCTGTGGTCCGGGGACAGGTAAATATCGCTATACTCACCCCTCCGCCGGCGCGTCACTCTCTGCAGCGAATCTTCTCCCGGCGGTCTCCACAGCGCTTCCGTCCCACAGCGGTCACGTGGTACCGCTCATTAAAGTCATGAATATGTGCATATGTGCAGAATCATGACTTTAGTGAGCAGTACCATGTGACCGCTGCAGGAAGGAGCAGGAGATCGTGGGAGAAGCAGGGGGGCTGCAGAGACCGCGCCGGCGGAGGGGTGAGTATGATCCGACACCCCCGCTCCCCCTCCCCCGCCGACCCCCGTATATGACCCACGTATAAGCCGAGAATGGGCTGAAAATCTCGGCTTATACATGAGTATATACGGTAAATGAAAAAGAACAGAGACGTGTTTGGTGTCTATGAAGTCGTAATGACCTGGAGAATCATAGTGGTAGGTCAGTTTTAGCATTTAGCGAATGTAGTAAAAACAAAAAAACAAGTGCGGGATTGCACTATTTTTGCAATTTCACCTCACTTGGAATTTTTCTCCTGTTTTCCAATACACGATATATTAAAACTAATGTTGTCGTTCAAAAGTACAACTCGTTCCGCAAAAAACAAGCCCTCACATGGCCATTTTGAAAAAAATAAAGAAGTTATGGCTCTGGGAATAAGGGGAATGAAAATGCAAAACCAAAAATACCTCTGGTCGTTAACTCCTTCATGACTGGAGGTATTTTTATTTTTGCGTTTTTTAAAAAAATTCCAAAGTTTGTTAAAAAAAATAAATGAAGAAAAATTGCACCGTATTCCGATACCCGTAGTGTCTCCATTTTTCGTGATCTCAGGTTGGGTGAGGGATTATATTCTGCGCGCCAAGCTGACTGTTGTGAATACTCTTGAGGTGACATCTGAGCTGGGGCTCCCTCCGGTGGTTGCTGAGGGTAATGAACTAATTGCGGAATGGCTTTCAGCTGGCTCTGAATGGTCTGATGTAAGTGACCTGAGTTCCCATCAGCCTTGACGGTAATCAATTGTTCTTCCTGGCCTTGCTTGGAGCACTGCTTGCATTCCTGCTCTCTTTCAGATAAGTGATTTGCTGTTTTTTTTCCTCTGGTTGGATTTTCCTTGTTGGTTTGCTGCTTGCAGTGAACTTCAGCCTGGTCCCCTTTTGGGGTCTGGTGCTGCAATTGTGCCCATTTTGTATTTGCACTTTTGCTCTGTTCCTTTGTCACTTTTTGTTTGCTGAGTAGCTGTGTTTTACACCAGAGATCTGATTTAGGTGGTAGAGATCGTGTGATCTCAGGTTTTTTGTTAATCAGAAGTGTTGGTATTTTTGTCAGGGTTTTTTTTGGGTTGCAGTCAGAATTCTTTCCTACACTTTTTTATCTAGACACATTGGGCCCCAGCGTTTGCTCATTCTATTTTCTGTCTGTGTCCGTATTTTCTTCTTGTCTAACCGCCATTACATGTTTGGGGGCTTCCTTTTTCTTTGGGGGTTCTGCTACCGGGCAGATAGCTTTTCATCTTTCTGTCTTTAGGTGTAGCTATCTCTCCGGCTGTGACGAGGCGTCTAGGATCACCGTAGGTACGCTCCACGGCTACTTCTAGTGTGGCGGTTAGTTAAGGGTACTGCAATCCAATAGTTTCCAGCCTCTCTGGTGTATTGCTATTTTTGCAATTTCTCCTCACCTACCGAAACATACCTGTATTACCGGCCTAACTGAAAATTATATGGTACTCACAGAAGGGAAAAATAGTAAAAAGGAAAAAGAAAAAAGGGAGTTGTCAGAAATTTTTTTTTTTCTGTTTGTTGCATTTTTTCCCTCTTTTCTCTGGGTGCTAAGGAGGATTTTTTTTTTTCACTCAATGGAGTTTGCACAGTTGTCTGGCCGTGTGGATCAGCTTGCCACTGAGGTTCGGAGTATTGCTACCTATCTTGCTAGGTTGCCGGTTGCGGAACCTAGGATCCCCATACCAGATTTATTTTTGGGGGATCGGTCTAAATTCTGAATTTCAAAAATAACTGTAAGTTTATTTTTTGCCTTAAAGCCTAAGTCCTCAGGGAATGCAGCACAGCAGGTTCAAATTGTCATCTCTCTGCTGCGCGGCGACCCTCAGGATTGGGCTTTTTCCCTGACACCTGGGGATCCTATTTTGAATGATGTTGATGTATTTTTTCAGGCTCTGGGGTTATTGTACGATGAACCTAATGTCACTGATCAAGCTGAAAAGATCTTGTTTGCATTAAATCAGGGTCGTGAAGATGCTGAGCTGTACTGTCAGAAATTTCGAAAGTGGGCAGTCCTGACCAAATGGAATGATGATGCTTTGGCAGCCCTTTTTCGAAAGGGTCTGTCAGAAAAAGTAAAGGACGTTATGGTGGGATTCCCTGTTCCTCTGGTCTCAATGATTCTATGTCTTTGGCTATTCAAATTGACAGACGTTTGCGGGAGCGCAGAGGTATGCGTGAGATAGTGTTGCCTTGTGAGCAAGCTCCTGAGGCCATGCAGTGTGATGGAGCGACTTCTGGGGCTCAGCGTCATGAGTTTCGTAAGCGCAATGGGCTATGTTTTTACTGTGGTGACGCTTCCCATGCTATTTCCGTCTGCCCTAAGCGGGGAAGACGTTTTGCGCGCTCAGTTGTCTTGGGTAGAGTTCAGACTAAATTTCTGTTGACTGTTACCCTGATTTGCTCCCTGTCCACATTTTCGGCTCAGATTTTGTTGATTCAGGAGCAGCTATTAACCTGATGGATTTTGACTTTGCCAAACGTTGTGGGTTTCTCATGATACCCCTGCGGAAGTCTATTCCTTTGCTGGGCATTGATTCTACCCCTTTGGCGGAGAATAAACCCCAGTTTTCTACTCAGGTGATAATGAGAGTTGAACCAGATCATCAGGAGAGTTGCAAATTTCTGGTGTTGCATAATCTGCATGACATTATTGTACTGGGTTTCCCTTGGTTACAGACTCATAATCCTATTTGTATAACCTTATTCGCATTAAGCACGGGGATGAATGGAAGACGGCGTTTAATACCCCAGAGGGGCATTTTGAGTACCTAGTGATGCCTTTCGGGCTCACTAATGCCCCTTCCGTCTTCCAATCCTTCATGAATGATATTTTCAGGGATTTTGTGGATAAATTTCTGATTGTTTATTTGGGTTTTGCCAATTTTTATCGTAAATTTATTGGTAATTTCCCCGTTATTGTTGAATCATTGACTGATTTGACCAAAAAGGGTTCCGATGTGGTGAATTGGCCTCCGGAGGCAGTTTCTGCGTTTCAGGAACTTAAGCAGAGATTCATTTCTGCTCCTGTTCTACGGCAGCCTGATGTTTCTCGGCCGTTTCAGGTGGAGGTTGATGCCTCTGAGATTGGGGCAGGTGCCATTTTGTCCCAAAGGGATCCAGAGACCTCTAAGAGTAACCCTTGTGCCTTTTTCTCTCGAAAATTTTCTCCAACTGAACGTAATTATGACGTGGGTAATCGGGAGTTATTGGCCATGAAGTGGGCCTTTGAAGAGTGGAGACATTGGCTGGAAGGAGCCAAACATCAGGTGGTGGTCCTCACGGATCATAAGAACCTGGTTTATCTCGAATCAGCCAAGCGACTTAATCCTAGACAGGCCAGGTGGGCCTTGTTTTTCACATGTTTTAATTTTGTGGTTTCTTTTCTTCCGGGCACTAAGAATGTTAAGACGGATGCCCTCTCGAGGAGTTTCTTTTCGGATTCTCCTGAGTTATCTGATCCTGCTGTTATTTTGAAAGAGGGTGTAGTTCTTTCCGCCATCTCACCCAATTTGAGACTTGCTCTGGAGGGGTGTCAGGAGGATAAACCTGAGCGCTGCCCTGTTGGGAAATTGTTTGTCCCAGACCAGTGGAAGAAGAGTGTGATGTCTGAGATTCATTGTTCCGCGTTGGCTGGTCATCCCGGGATTTTGGTACCAGAGACTTGGTGAGTCGCTCCTTTTGCTGGCCTACTTTGTCTCGTGACGTTAGGGACTTTGTGCAGTCCTGTGGGACTTGCTCTCGTTCCAAGCCTTGCTCTCGTTCTAGTGGTTTGTTAATGCCATTACCTGTACCCAAGAGGCCATGGACCCATATTTCTATGGATTTTATTTCCGACCTCCCTGTCTCTCAGAGAATGACCGTTATCTGGGTAATCTGTGATAGGTTTTCCAAGATGGTACATCTTGTACCATTACCTAAGTTGCATTCCTCCTCCGAGTTGGTGCCTTTGTTCTTTTAGCATGTGGTTCGGTTACATGGCATTCCGGAGAACATTGTGTCTGACAGAGGAGTCCAGTTTGTTTCCAGAGTTTGGAGGACATTTTGTTCTAAACTTGGTGTTCAGTTATCTTTCTCCTCTGCATTTCACCCTCAGACCAATGGACAAACCGAGAGAACAAACCAGACCTTGGAGACTTATTTGAGATGTTTTGTGTCTGCTGATCAAGATGACTGGGTCTCTTTTTTGCCTATGGCTGAGTTTGTTTTTAATAATAGAGCTAGCTCTGCCACCTTGATGACAATTTTTCTGCAATTCTGGGTTTCACCCTCGATTTTCTTCAGGACAGGCGGAGGCTTCTGTCTGTCTGGGGGTTGACTCTATTGTGGAGCGTATGCAGCAGATTTGGGACCAGTTGGTGGAGAGGTTGTCTCTCTCTCAAGAGAAGGCCCAGCGGTTTGCCAACCGGCATAGTACTGATGGTCCTCGTTTTAAAGTGGGGGACTTGGTTTGGTTTCCTCAAGAAATATCCCTATGAAAGTTGCATCTCCAAAATTTAAGCCAAGGTTCATTGGACCTTATAAGATCATGGAAATTATTAATCCTGTTTCCTTCCATTTGCTTCTTCCAGGGACATTTAAGATCCATAACGTGTTCCACAAGTCCTTATTGAAGAGGTTTGTCGAGCCAGTGGTTCCTATGGCTGCACCTCTCGATCCTGTTTTGGTTGAGGGCAATTTGGAGTGTGTGGTTGAGAAGATATTGGATTCTCGTTTTGCTAGACGGAAACTCCAGTATTTGGTTAAGTGGAGAGGTTATGGTCAGGAGGACAATTCTTGGGTGTTTGCTTCGGACATCCATGCTGGGAGACTGATCCATGCCTATCATCGAGCTCATCCTGATCGGCCTGGTTGTGCAGGTGAGGGTTCCGTGACCCCTCCTCAAGGGGGGGATACTGTTGTGAATACTCTGGAGGTGACTTCTGAGCTGGGGCTCCCTCCGGTGGTTGCTGAGGGTAATGAACTAATTACTGAATGGCCTTCAGCTGGCTCTGAATGGTCTGATATAAGTGATCTGAGTTCCCATCAGCCTTGCCGGTATTCAATTGTTCTTTCTGGTCTTGCTTGGAGCACAGCTTGCATTCCTGCTCTCTTTCAGATAAGTGATTTGCTGTTTTTTTCCTCTGGTTGGATTTTCCTTGTTGGTTTGCTGCTTGCAGTGAACTTCAGCCTGGTCCCCTTTTGGGGTCTGGCGCTGCAATTGTGCTCATTTTGTGTTTGTACTTTTGCTCTGTTCCTTTGTCACTTTTTGTTTGCTGAGTAGCTGTGTTTTACACCAGAGATCTGATTTAGGTGGTAGAGATCGTGTGATCTCAGGTTTTTTGTTAATCAGAAGTGTTGGTATTTTTGTCAGGGTTTTTTTGGGTTGCAGTCAGAATTCTTTCCTATACTTTTCTATCTAGACAGATTGGGCCCCAGCGTTTGCTCATTCTATTTTCTGTCTGTGTCCGTATTTTCTTCTTGTCTAACCGCCATTACATGTTTGGGGGCTTCCTTTTTGTTTGGGGGTTCTGCTACCGGGCAGATAGCTTTCATCTTTCTGTCTTTAGGTGTAGCTATCTCTCCGGCTGTGACGAGGCGTCTAGGATCACCGTAGGAACGCTCCACGGCTACCTAGTGTGGCGGTTAGTTTAGGGTACTGCAATCCAATAGTTTCCAGCCTCTCTGGTGTATTGCTATTTTTGCAATTTCTCCTCAGCTACCGAAACATAACACTGACGTTCTTAAAGATATCATTTTGGTGCAGATACGATCTTTTGATCGCCCGTTGCATTTTAATGTTTTATTTTGAATGGGGAAAAGGGCGGTGATTTGAACTTTTATATAATTTTTATTTTTTTTATATTTATAAAAACTTTTTTTTTACTTTTGGCATGCTTTAATACTTTCCTTGGGAGACTAGAAGCTGCCATAACCCGATCGTCTCAGCTACATACAGGCGATTGTTATGAATATGCTGGATGCAGCTTCTGAGCTGGGGCTCCCTCCGGTGGTTGCTGAGGGTAATGAACTGATTAATGAATGGCCTTCAGCTGGCACTGAATGGTAGGATATAAGTGGCCTTAGTTCCCAGCAGCCTTGCCGGTTATCAATTGTTCCTCTGGTCTTGTTTGAAGCACTGCTAGGTTCCTGCTCTCCTTCAGATAAATGTTTGCTGTTTTTTTTTCCTCTGTTTGATTTTCATTGCTGGTTTGCAGACCCCTTTTGGGGGTCTGGCGCTGCAATTGTGCTCCGTTTTTGTCTGCACTTTTGCATTGCTCCTTTGTTACTTTTTATTTGCTGAATAGCGTTTGTTATACCAGAGATCTGATTTAGGTGGATAAGATCGTGTGATCTCAGGTTTTTTGGCAATCAGAAGTGTTGGTATTTTTTAGGGTTTTTGTTGGATTGCAGTCAGAATTCTTTCCTGTACTTTTCTGTCTAGACAGATTGGGCCCCAGCGTTTGCTCATTCTATTTTCTGTCTGTGTCCATGCTTTCCTCTTGTCTAACCGCCATCACATGTTTGGGGGCTTCCTATTTTCTTTGGGGATCTGCTCCGGGGCAGATAGCCTTCATCTTTCTGCCTTTAGGTGTAGTTATCTCTCAGGCTGTGACGATGCATCTAGGATCAACGTAGGAACGCTCCACGGCTACCTCTAGTTGTGTGGTTAGTTCAGGTTACTGCAATCCAATAGGTTCCAGCTTCTCTGATGTATTACCGTTTTTGCTATTTCTCCTCAGTTACCGAAACATAACAGTATAACCGGCCCCAAAAAACTGAAAATTGTATGGTACTCACAGAAGGGGAAAATAGTAATAAGGAAACTCTGTTGCATTATTTTGGCCCTCTTTTCTCTGGGTGCTGAGGAGGAATTTTTTTTTTCCTTTCAATGGAGTTTGCACAGTTGTCTGGCCGTGTGGATCAGCTTGCCACTGAGGTTCGGAGTATTGCTACCTATCTTGCTAGGTTGCCAGTTGTGGAACCTAGGATCCCCATGCCAGATTTGTTTTTGGGGATCGATCTAAATTTCTGAATTTCAAAAATAACTGTAAGTTGTTTTTTGCCTTAAAGCCTAAGTCCTCAGGGAACGCGGCACAGCAGGTTCAAATTGTCATCTCTCTGCTGCGCGGTGACCCTCAGGATTGGGCTTTTTCCCTGACACCTGGGGATCCTGTTTTGAATGATATTGATGTATTTTTCAGGCTCTGGGGTTATTGTACGATGAACCTAATGTCACTGATCAAGCTGAAAAGATCTTGTTGGCATTAAATCAGGGTTTTGAAGATGCTGAGTTGTACTGTCAGAAATTTCGAAAGTGGGCAGTCCTGACCAAATGGAATGATGATGCTTTGGCAGCCCTTTTTCGAAAGGGTCTGTCAGAAAAAGTAAAGGACGTTATGGTGGGATTCCCTGTTCCCTCTGGTCTCAATGATTCTATGTCTTTGGCTATTCAAATTGACAGACGTTTGCGGGAGCGCAGAGGTATGCGTGAGATAGTGTTGCCTTGTGAGCCAGCTTCTGAGTCCAAGCAGTGTGATGGAGTGACTTCTTCGGCTCAGCGTCATGAGTTTCGTAAGCGCAATGGGTTATGTTTCTACTGTGGTGACACTTCCCATGCTATTTCTGTCTGCTCTAAGCGGAGAGGACGTTTTGCATGCTCAGTTGTCTTGGGTAGTGTTCAGACTAAATTTCTGTTGACTGTTACCCTGATTTGCTCCCTGTCCACATTTTCTGCTCAGGCTTTTGTGGATTCAGGAGCAGCTATTAACCTGATGGATTTTGACTTTGCCAAACGTTGTGGGTTTCCCATGGTACCCCTGCGAAAGTCTATTCCCTGCTGGGCATTGATTCTACCCCTTTGGAGGAGAATAAACCCCAGTTTTCTACTCAGGTGATAATGGGGGTTGAACCAGATCATCAGGAGAGTTGAACATTTCTGGTGCTGCATAATCTGCATGACATTATTGTACTAGGTTTCCCTTGGTTACAGTCTCATAATCCTGTTTTAGATTGGAAATCTGTGTCTGTGACCAGTTGGGGCTGCCAATGTCTTAATACTGACACTCCTGTTTTTTCTGCCTCTCTCCAGTCTCAGGATGTCCCTGACTTTTTGACTGATTTTTCTGATGTGTTTAGTGAAAGTAAATCTGCATCCTTGCCCCCTCACAGGAGCTATGATTGCGCTATTGAATTAGTGCCTGGTGGTAAATTTCCTAAAGGTCGCCTTTTTAATTTATCTGTACCTGAACGCGATGCTATGCGATCTTATATCAAGGAGTCATTGTAGAAGGGTCATATCAAACCATCCTCTTCACCCTTGGGCGCAAGTTTTTTCTTTGTGGCCAAAAAAGGATGGTTCATTGAGGCAGTGTATTGATTATCGCCTCCTGAATAAGATCACGGTTAAATATCAATATCCGTTACCTTTGATTTCTGACCTATTTTCCAGAGTGAAAAGTGCTAGTTGGTTTACCAAGCTTGACCTCAGGGGGGTGTATAACCTTATTCGCATTAAGCACGGGGATGAATGGAAGACGGCGTTTAATACCCCAGAGGGGCATTTTGAGTACCTAGTGATGCCTTTCGGGCTCACTAATGCCCCTTCCGTCTTCCAATCCTTCATGAATGATATTTTCAGGGATTTTGTGGATAAATTTCTGATTGTTTATTTGGATGATATCTTGATTTTTTCCAATGACTGGGACTCTCATGTGAAACATGTTCGGACTGTGTTCCAGATTTTGAGAGAGAATGCACTGTATGTGAAGGGATCAAAGTGTCTTTTTGGCGTACAGAAGATCTAATTTCTAGGATTCATTTTGTCTCCGTCTGTTATTGAAATGGACCCGGTCAAGGTTCAGGCCATCTGTGATTGGGTTCAACCTACCTCATTGAAGGCTCTTCAGAGATTTTTGGGTTTTGCCAATTTTTATTGTAAATTTATTGGTAATTTCTCTGGTATTGTTAAACCATTGACTGATTTGACCAAAAAGGGTTCCGATGTGGTGAATTGGCCTCCTGAGCAGTTTCTGCGTTCCAGGAACTTAAGCAGAGATTCACTTCTGCTCCTGTTCTACGGCAGCCTGATGTTTCTCTGCCGTTTCAGGTAGAGGTTGATGCCTCTGAGATTGGGGCAGGTGCCGTTTTGTCCCAAAGGGATCCAGAGACCTCTAAGAGTAACCCTTGTGCCTTTTTCTCTCGAAAATTTTCTCCAACTGAATGTAATAATGACGTGAGTAATCGGGAGTTATTGGCCATGAAGTGGGACTTTGAAGAGTGGAGACATTGGCTGGAAGGAGCCAAACATCAGGTGGTGGTCCTCACAGACCATAAGAACCTGATTTATCTCGAATCAGCCAAGCGACTTAATCCTAGACAGGCCAGGTGGGCCTTGTTTTTCTCACGTTTTAATTTTGTGGTTTCTTTTCTTGTTGGCACTAAGAATGTCAAGGCGGATGCACTCTCGAGGAGTTTCTTTACAGATTCTCCTGAGTTATCTGATCCTGCTGTTATTTTGAAAAAGGGTGTGGTTCTTTCCGCCATTTCGCCCAATTTGAGACTGGCTCTGGAGGGGTGTCAGGAGGATAAACCTGAGTGCTGCCCTGTTGAGAAGTTGTTTGTTCCAGACCAGTGGAAAAAGAGTGTGATGTCTGAGATTCATTGTTCCACGTTGGCTGGTCATCCCGGGATTTTTGGTACCAGAGACTTGGTGAGTCGCTCCTTTTGGTGGCCTACCTTGTCTCGTGACTTCAGGGACTTTGTGCAGTCCTGTGGCACTTGCTCTCGTTCCAAGCCTTGCTCTCGTTCTAGTGGTTTGTTAATGCAATTACCTGTACCCAAGAGGTCATGGACCCATATTTCTATGGATTTTAGTTCTGACCTTCCTGTCTCTCAGAGAATGACCGTTATCTGGGTAATCTGTGATAGGTTTTCCAAGATTATACATCTGGTGCCATTACCTAAGTTGCCTTCCTCCTCCGAGTTGGTGCCTTTGTTCTTTCAGCATGTGGTTAGTTTACATGGCATTCCGGAGAACATTGTGTCTGACAGAGGAGTCCAGTTTGTTTCCAGAGTTTGGAGGACATTTTGTTCTAAACTTGGTGTTCAGTTGTCTTTCTCCTCTGCATTTCACCCTCAGACCAATGGACAAACCGAGAGAACACACCAGACCTTGGAGACTTATTTGAGATGTTTTGTGTCTGCTGATCAAGATGACTGGGTCTCTTTTTTTGCCTTTGGCTGAGTTTGCTCTTAATAATAGAGCTAGCTCTGCCACCTTGATGTCTCCATTTTTTTGCAATTCCGGGTTTCACCCTCGATTTTCTTCAGGACAGGTGGAGGCTTCTGTCTGTCCGGGGGTTGACTCCATTGTGCAGCGTATGCAGCAGATTTGGGACCAGGTGGTGGAGAGGTTGTCTCTCTCTCAGGAGAAGGCCCAGCGGTTTGCCAACCGGCATAGGACTGATGGTCCTAGTTTTATAGTGGGGGACTTGGTTTGGTTATCCTCAAGGAATATCCCTATGAAGGTTGCATCTCCAAAATTTAAGCCAAGGTTCATTGGACCTTATAAGATCATGGAAATTATTAATCCGGTTTCCTTCCGTTTGCTTCTTCCAGGGACATTTAAGATCCATAACGTGTTCCACAAGTCCTTATTGAAGAGGTTTGTCAAACCAGTGGTTCCTATGGCTGCACCTCTCGATCCTGTTTTGGTTGAGGGCAATTTGGAGTGTGTGGTTGAGAAGATATTGGATTCTCGTTTTGCTAGACGGAAACTCCAGTATTTGGTTAAGTGGAGAGGTTATGGTCAGGAGGACAATTCTTGGGTGTTTGCTTCATGCTGGGAGACTTATCCGTGCCTAGTATTGAGCCCATCCTGATCGGCCTGGTTGTGCAGGTGAGGGTTCGGTGACCCCTCCTCAAGGGGGGGTACTGTTGTGAATATGCTGGATGCAGCTTCCGAGCTGGAGCTCCCTCCGGTGGTTGCTGAGGGTAATCAACTGATTAATGAATGGCCTTCTGCTGTCACTGAATGGTAGGATATAAGTGGCCTTAGTTCCCAGCAGTCTTGCCGGTTATCAATTGTTCCTCTGGTCTTGTTTGAAGCACTGCTAGGTTCCTGCTCTCCTTCAGATAGGTGTTTGCTGCTTTTTTTCCTCTGTTTGATTTTCATTGCTGGTTTGCTGCTTTCAGTGGACTGCTGTTATGTTCTGCTACAAGCACTAAGGAAAGAAAGGGATATCTGTCCCTACAATAAAACTAAGCTCAATCCCTACGATGTAACGGGGAACCTGATCCTGCGATCAGACCCGCTAAAGTCCTCAGCTAGTCTGAATGAAGACCTATAGATGCGAGGAAGGGATCCCTACAAGCACTAGGGACTGGGAGAAAAGGTGGACACCTCCTAACAGAAGTTGTAGCAGTAAAAAGAAAAACAAAACAACATAGAACATAGAGGTCTGAAGACCAAGCAAAACTATCTGAGTAAGGTAACAAAGCACCTGGCTAGCTTAAGAGTAGAAGTTACAATGAAGTCCAGCAAAGCCAGAAGGGCGGAGCAGGATTAAATAGGCCACAAAGGTCATGTGACCAGCAAGATAAAAAAAAACTAACAGGAGTGTTCTAACAGTACCCCCCTTCTAAGAGGATCCTCCGGATCCCCTAGGACCAGGCTTATCCGGAAACCTCTTGTGAAACGCTCTGACAAGTCTGGATGCAGAAACATCATCCGCCCTCACCCATGAGTTATCCTCGGGTCCGAAACCCTTCCAAGCGACGAGATACTGCAAACTCCCTCTATACCGTCTAGAATTTAGGATGCGGGAAATTTCATATTTCCCGTCCTCCACCACCGGGGGAACAGTGGCAGACGCTTCTCCATCCGACACATCAGCTCTTTTCAACAGAGAAACATGAAACACCGGATTAATCTTCCAGGAGGTAGGAACGTCCAACCTAACAGCCGATTGGTTAACAACCTGAAGCACCTTAAAGGGCCCTACAAACTTGGGACTCAATTTTTTAGAAGGAATCCTCAACCTCAGATTCTTAGAGGATAACCAAACCATGTCACCAATAGCAAACAAAACCTCTTGCCGTTTCCTATCAATGTACCCTTTAGATTTTCTGTTAGCCTCCTGAAGATTACCACGTACATCCATCCAAACTCTCTCCAAATCACCAGAAAAATTCTCCTCTTCAGGCACGGCCGATACCAATTTGGAGAATGACCCAAACGACGGATGTCTCCCAGTACAACAAAAAAAAGGCGAACAACCAGCAGAAGAGGATGTATGGTTAAGAGTAAATTCAGCAAGTGGCAGAAACTCAGACCACCCCTCTTGATTGTCTGCCACAAAACAACGCAAGAACTGCTCAAAATCCTGATTTTTCCTTTCTGTCTGACCATTAGACTCAGGATGATATCCAGATGAAAACGACAAATGAACTCCCAACCTGTCACAAAAGGCGCGCCAAAAACGAGCCACGAACTGAGGTCCCCTATCGGAAACAATGTCAGTAGGAATGCCATGTAGTCTGACAATTTCCTTGACAAAGGCCTTAGCGAGAGTCTTAGCGCAGGGCAGTGTGATGAAAGGAATCAAGTGACACATCTTGCTAAAACGGTCCACGACCACCCAGATGACAGTGAAACCCTCAGAGGGGGAAGGTCAGTAATAAAGTCCATAGCCAAATGTGTCCAAGGTGCACTAGGAACCTCCAAAGGGCAAAGCAACCCCACAGCAGGAGTATGTGAAGACTTAGATCTAGCACACACAGTACATTGACACACCCACTTAATGACTTCCTTCTGCCATCCCGGCCACCAAAAACTGCGACCCACAAGTCTCTTGGTCTCAGAGATTCCAGGATGACCTGCCAACCGAGACTCATGACACTCCACAAACAAATCTCTCCTAAAGGTCCCAGGCACAAACAACCTCCCATGGGGAGTGTTAGATGGGGCATTCTCCTGTGCTTTAAGAATCTCATCTTCCAACACAGAGTCCAAAGCAGCAATCACAACCCCTTCTTGTAAAATGTTCTCCTCCTCCTCAGCACCAACCATGGGAGAAAAACTGCGAGACAAAGCATCGGCTTTCACATTCTTAGTACCCGGGATGTAAGTAACAGAAAAATTAAACCGCGAGAAAAACAGTGCCCACCTAGCCTGACGGGCATTCAAGCATTTGGCAGCATCCAGATAGATCAGATTTTTATGATCCGTGAAAACCTGAACAGAAAATTCAGCACCTTCCAAGAGATGCCGCCAGTGTTGAAATGCGAGTTTAATGGCTAACAATTCCCGATTACCAATATCATAATTCAGTTCAGTCTCAGAAAATTTTTTTGAAAAAAAAAGCACAAGGATGTACTCCATCCGTGTTTTCCTGAGACAACACCGCGCCGACCCCCCAGAAGAAACATCAACCTCAACCAAAAACGGTTTAGTCACATCAGGCTGCATAAGGATGAGAGCAGAGCTGAAGCTCTCCTTTAAAAACACAAAAGCTTCAATGGCCTCAGTAGTCCACTGAACCGCATTAGCACTTTTCCTGGTGAGATCAGTCAGTGGTTTGACAATAATAGAAAAATTTTTAATGAATTTTCTATAATAATTGGCGAAACCCAAAAACCTCTGTAACGATTTCAAACCAATAGGCCTAGGCCATTCCTGCACGGCTTGAACTTTCACCGGGTCCATCTCAAAACCTTCGCTGGAGATAATGCAGCCCAAAAAACTAATTCTCTGTACAGCGAACTCACATTTCTCCAGTTTAGCAAAAAGCGAATTGTCACTCAATAACTGTAATACCTCACGCACACTCCGCCAATGGGACTCCAGATCCGGCGAATAAATCAAAATGTCATCCAAATACACAACCACATTTTTGCCGATCAAAGGTCTAAGGATGTCATTAATAAGATTCTGAAAAAATGCAGGAGCATTGGTAAAGCCAAAAGGCATAACCAGATTCTCAAAATGACCCACAGGAGTGTTAAAAGCAGTCTTCCATTCGTCACCCTCCTTCATGTGCAACAAATTGTATGCCCTCCGAAGATCAATTTTAGAAAACCACTTGGCCCCCGCTAACTGGTTAAACAAATCTGGAATCAATGGCAGGGGGTAAGGATTGTGTACAGTGATTTTATTAATCTCACGGAAGTCCAGACAAGGACGTAAACCGCCATCCTTTTTTTTCACAAAAAAAAATCCAACAGCCACAGGATACCTGGAAGGCCTAATGTGACCGCGGCCAAGCTTGTCTGTATGTATTCCTCCAAAGCCTTTCTCTCAGGAATAGTAAGATTAAATAACCGACTTTTAGGAAGAGTCGCTCCAGGGACAAATTCAATAGCACAATCATAATCTCTATGGGGAGGCAAAATCTGCAATTCCTTCTCAGAAAAAACTTTCCAAAAATCCTGAATAGGTACAGGTAGTTTTGAGCCACCCACCAGGGCCGTGGGGTACTCGGCACCGAGCCTGTCGACTTCTATGGGGGATGTCACGGGCAGCACACGGCTCGGTCCGTGGCCCTGGGGCTCACTGAAATGGGGATATTTACAGGGGATTAAATGTTCGTGTAGTTTGTCGTGACGCCACCTGTAGTACCTGGTCAGGGTGACCAGCGCTGCTGTGCAGGTCCTCTGGAAGGGATGGTGTTGTGCAGCTAGATGATAAGTCTTCTACAGGTAAGACTGTGTCCTTCCAGGGCAGGTAGATGTAAGGTAAAGCTATAGTGCAGGAGAGATGTAGCAGAGTGGAATGTGCGACGGAGTAATAATGCAGGAAACAGTTCTTGTGCAGTTTCAAGGGTTTACTCACAGTCTGTTATGCGCAGTACAGATTCCAGCCGGGCACTGTGTCCTTCCAGCGAGTAGTCCAGTAACCCTCAGGTAGATTGGTCACACTTCCAAAGACTCCCTTTATGTTCCTTTCCGGCTTCTTGTGCTACACTCCTTACTCCTTCTCTGCACCTCCCTACCACAGAGCCCTCAGACAAGGCAGTATTAGGTCCTTTCAGTTACCAGTCTGGAATGGTGGTTGCCTAGGCCACACAGTACAGAAGTCCTGGACATACTTGACCTCTAAGCTGCCTCCGGATGAGATTATGGTAGCTAGTGGCTCTTGGAGAGTCCCACTAGACGCGGTGTTACTAATGGCGATGAACTGACCCACTAGTCTAGGAACCGTTTCCCGATGTTTGCCTGGTCCTTCCTTCTTCAGGATAGGGGCACAGCTTCAATTGCTGTCTCAGCCCAGGACCCCTTCGCTCTCTTCAGCACGGCTCCCTGAGATGAACTCAGAGGAGCTGCAGGCCAGCCCAGTACCCACGCTGGCTGCCTGACTCAAACTGAAACTCTAATCTAACACGCTGCAGCCTAATGCTGCAGCTGACTCCACCCACCCAACTCTACACCCTTTACTAACCAGCCTGAAGCTCAGCACTGGCATGATGTGTGTGGATGCGGTGATGGAGTCAATGGGGTGCTTCCTCCTTACCTGAGAGTCAGATGTCACACCTCTGGGTGAGATGCAACATCTCTGTGGCGACTGGACCCTCAGGGCGCCACATTCCCCCCTGGTTAAACACAGCACTCCCGGGCTGTAATAGAGTAAAGATGTTACATAGGAAACATACAAAAAAAAAAATTTTAAATGATGCATCAGAATAGTGAAAACAGTGTAAAAATCTTCTTCCCTTTATGGGAGGCACTTCGGATTAAACGTTGCAAGAAAACACTTTTAATATTTACTTCAAAGTTCAAGTAAACATATATTTGTGGAGGACCCGCTCCAAACCTCCAACGGTGGTCCTGGGTGGGCTGCAAGACATAACTGACTTTTTCAGCAGTCCTCACATTCGGCCACACCAAACGGGTTTTAAACTTCTGAGGTAATTAAGTGAAACGAAGATGAGGCACCGAAGTGCTAACTATATACAAGGACAGTTTTTGGGCTGGCAGAGTCCTCAGCCACACAGTTCAGATTTGAAAACATATTAGAAAAACATATGTAAAAATACTATTGATCAAAGCATGAAATCACACACAAAACTATTTACAGTTAATGTGGACCCTGTCCGGGTTATTCATTTACTTAGCTGGGGCAACACCTGGTGGCTGTGCACGCACAGGGCAGTTCCTGTCCATGGGCACAGTGCCTAGCACCAGGGTCACTGACTCCACCGCTGGTGTCCGTATGACTGGTGCACACTGGGCTGGTGGGGGTGTCAGGGGTTCCAGCAGGGTGTCAGCATCTGCAGCAGGGATATCATCACTGGTTACCTGCAGAGCCGGTTCACTTCGGTCCTCTAGGCCGCAGGGCCTGTCTTCCTCCTTCATCCCTGCCGGGGGACAGCTTTCCTCTGCTACAGGTACGGTGTCTGGTTCCGGGGTGGACCGGTGTTCTGGTCCGGGTGAGGCCTCCGCAGCCTCCTCTCCTGTCGCCGCGTCCTCGGCGGGGTCAGGTATGGCTCCTTCCGGATCAGCCTTCGGCCAGATCTCAGACTCTGCTTCAGGTGGTGCCGGTGGCAGATGCGCGGGCGGTGTAGGGAGCGGTCGGCTCTGCTGCAGCCGCAGCTCCAGAGCCCTCCAGCTTCGCTCCATTTTCTCCACTTCAGCGCGGTGCCGGGCCAGATACAGCAGGGCAGCATCCACTTCTTCTTCAATGGAGAGGATCAGCTTCTCCAGGTCACAACGGATCTCTTCATCATGAGGGGCCCGCTCTTTGGTATGGAGGCGGGGTTTTCTCTCCCTTCTTCTCCCACCATGGGGAATTAGGAGGCGGAACTCCATCGCTGATGGACATGTCCGGATATTGCAGTAACATTTGGGATAGGCGGACATTTCTTTCGCGCCACTGAGTGAGCGCACGCCCACGAAAGCACGCCCTCCTTCTTCACCAGCGCCTCAGGGCGTGAATATGCGGCAAAATGGCGGTAAATGGCGGCAAAGTCACAAAGATGGCAGATACAGTCTTTAGCACAAAAACAGTCCTATTCAGGCACACAGGACTCGCTTATAGCGAGTTTCAGAATCCTGTTCGTGACGCCAAAGATGAGCCACCCACCAGGGCCGTGGGGTACTCGGCACCGAGCCTGTCGACTTCTATGGGGGATGTCACGGGCAGCACACGGCTCGGTCCGTGGCCCTGGGGCTCACTGAAATGGGGATATTTACAGGGGATTAAATGTTCGTGTAGTTTGTCGTGACGCCACCTGTAGTACCTGGTCAGGGTGACCAGCGCTGCTGTGCAGGTCCTCTGGAAGGGATGGTGTTGTGCAGCTAGATGATAAGTCTTCTACAGGTAAGACTGTGTCCTTCCAGGGCAGGTAGATGTAAGGTAAAGCTATAGTGCAGGTGTAAGGTTCTATGTATATATTCCTGAAACTCAGTTTGTTCGTCAGCCATTTTACTTTCTGTCTTGCTGCAGCTATCTTGCCCTCAGTCAAAATGGAGTTTCCAGCTTGCATGTTCCCGCCCTGATTCTCTCCTTTGCTTCTTAAGCAGCCACAGCTGAGCAATCAGTGCTTCAGAATCTAGCCTGCAGTGAACCTGTGACTTGACTCCTGTAAGCCTTGGACCTTGTACTCCAGCTATTCCTACTGAGGAACTCTGAAGCACTTGTGGACTCTGAACCCTGCTCTTTGAAAGACCCACGTTTGCATGGACTTACGGTAACAGAGAAGAAGATCCTGAATCTGTATTGGAGAGTGATTGCTGAGCTTGGATTACTCTGGCCTGCTGTGTCTCCTGTTTCTGTGTCTGCAAACTGTGTGACTATTTCTGCCAACTTGTATGAAGTAATACAGGACTTTTCTATATCAAACCTGTGACTCCTGTGTTTTCATCGCACCCAAGCACAAGACGCTATATGAACTGTACTACATACATTACAAGATTCTGAAGCCAAAACGTTAGTGTCTGCTGGGTCTGGAAGGCTGTGTCTGCTGTACTGTGGATATCAGATGTCTGGTTGAAACTTTCTGTGATGATAGTGGTTGTGACTTCTCACAACCATTCCAGGTGAGCAGTTCCCTTAATTTTTTTTTCTCTCTGCAGTGTTGCCACAGGTGAACACTATTGTTTTTTTTCTCTCCTCTTCTTCCAGTAATCCTGTCTTAAAAGATCTGGAAAATGGAGGCCCGCATAAAGGAACTTTGCGGAGTGACTGATAATATCCTTGCAGATTTGCAGAATATAAAGACCCGTTTTACAAATCTACAGGACCTCAATAATCACAATTTGCAAGTGGTTGGACAGACTACCCAGGATTTGCGAGCCAGGATTGAGGTTCTAGAGGGGCGAGTCCAGGCTCCTGCCGTAGCCCCGAGTGCTGGGATTCCCAAGTTGCCCCCTTTTCGTTTTGGCGGTGAACGTGAGAAATTCAGGGGATTTATTAATCAATGCAATCTTTTTTTTTTCTGCACATGCTTCACAATTTCCCACTGAACGATCTAAGGTGCTTACTATAATTATGTTGCTTACCAACAAGGCTTTAATGTGGGCAAACCCTCTGATTGAGACTGAGGATGATTGTTTGAATCACCTTGATGATTTTATTTCAGCCATGGGGCAGGTGTTTGATGACCCCAATCGAGGTGCAACAGCTGAAGCAGCCATGTTAGCTTTGCGCCAAGGTAAGCACTCTGTAGCTGAATATGCCTTGGATTTCAGGAGATGGGCCCTTGATACCACCTGGGACAGTTCCGCCAAAAAATCTATTTTTCGAAAGGGGTTATCTCCACTGATTAAGGATGAACTTGCTCGTGCCGACCCTCCCACTGCGTTAGGTGACTTTATTAACTACTGCATCCGTATTGATACTCGTCTGACTGAACGCAGGCAAGAGAGATGGTTCGAAAGCAATCGTACTAACCTTTTCCTACCTTCCTCTCCAGCTAAGGAACCTTTGAGTAGGATTACACGGGAACCTGAACCTGAACCCATGCAGGTAGACTCTTTACAACGACGGGTTAGTGATGCACGCAAGGAACATCGTTTTAAGGAGAATCTATGTTTCTATTGTGGTAAGTCAGGGCACTTCATTATAAACTGCCCCAGCCGTTCTCGTAAGACTACTGCAGCACTCATTCATTGTGAGTGTTGCGAGAGGGGATCTGTCAGGTCCGAGCCTCAGGCTCCAGAGAGATCTGCAGCAACAGATCTTGATTTCTCGGACTTAAACTCCGTTACCTCTGAGGACGTTGACTGTGTAAACGCTGCCATTTTTCAAGTTTCCTCAGCGGTGTCCCAGCTGAGTTGTAAGAAAAACAATTCTCATTGCTTTCTTTCCATCAAACTCTGGGTTGACTCAGCTTGGGTGTCTAGCTCTGCTATGATCGACTCAGGGGCAAGTGGAAATTTTATGGATGTCTCCTTTGCTCTGAAACAGGGAATACGTTCAGTGAAGAAGGCTACTCCAGTACAGATGGAAACTGTGGATGGCTCCCTGCTGACCTCTGGACCAGTGGATCAGGAAACAGAGCCTTTGAGGGTTCTTATGGGTAAAGATCATCAAGAGAAACTGTCCTTTATGCTTATCTCTTCTCCCCACTTTCCCATTATTCTAGGGCTACCATGGCTGCAGGCTCAGAATCCTACCATTAACTGGGAGACCAAGGAATTACACTTTCCAGAGAAACAGATGAGTCCAAAAGTTTCAGCTTGCTCTGTTCCTAAAGGAATCATGTCAGTCCCTGAACTACCAGCTGTATACCAGGACTATGTGGATTTATGTGACAAGAAGAACGCTGACCAGCTTCCTCCTCACCGTCCATATGATTGTCCAATTGAATTATTGCCTGGAGCAGAGATACCTTTTGGTAAGATCTACCCCTGGCGGGGCCCGAGCTAAAGGCTTTAAAGGATTACATAGATGAAAATCTAGCTAAGGGCTTCATACGCCCCTCTTCATCTCCTGCAGGTGCACCCATCTTCTTTGTAAAGAAGAAAGATGGATCTCTGAGACCATGCGTAGACTATAGGGAACTCAATAAGGTTACTATTAGAAACCGTTATCCATTGCCTTTAATCCCTGAGTTATTGGAGAGAGTGCGACATGCCAAAATTTTTTCTAAACTAGATCTTCGTGGGGCCTATAACTTAGTCCGTATTAGACCTGGGGATGAATGGAAGACTGCATTCAGGTCACGCTATGGACACTTTGAATATCTAGTTATGCCTTTTGGTCTGAGTACCGCCCCAGCCACTTTCCAACACTTGGTGAATGACATCTTCAGGGATCTCCTAGATACATTCGTGGTAATTTATTTGGATGATATTCTAATTTTTTCTAACTCCACAGAGGAACATCATGGACATGTGAGAATGGTCTTGGAACGTCTAAGACAAAATCATCTTTACATCAAACTTGAAAAGTGTGAATTCCATAGGACCGAAATTCAATTTCTGGGGTATGTACTGTCTACACAAGGAATTAGTATGGATGGAAGCAAAACCCAAGCCATCAAGGATTGGCCAAGTCCTAGAAATGTGAAGGAGGTACAGCGCTTCATCGGGTTTGCCAACTTCTATAGACGTTTCATTAGAAATTTCTCTGAGGTAGTGTCACCTATCACTCAACTTACCCGGAAAGAGTCTAGGTTTTCCTGGACTCCCCAAGCCCAGGAAGCATTTTCCTGTCTAAAAGATAAATTTACCACTGCACCTATCCTAGTACATCCCAACCCCGAGCTTGCCTTCATAATAGAGGTGGATGCTTCAGACTGTGCCGTTGGAGCTATACTCTCTCAGAGAACAGGTGAGAAGAATGTCTTGCATCCCTGTGCCTTCTTTTCCCAGCAGTTGTCTTCGGCTGAGAGGAACTACGATGTGGGCAATAGAGAGTTGTTGGCCATTATTGCCGCCTTCAAAGAATGGAGACACCTTCTTCAGGGAGCTGCACAGCAAATAGTCGTCCTGACAGACCATCGTAACCTTGAGTTTATCAGGTCGGCTAAGTGCCTGACTCCTCGCCAGGCTCGCTGGAATCTTTTCTTAAACCAATTTAATTTTATCATCTCTTATAGACCAGGATCGCGCAATGGAAAGGCTGATGCACTCTCTAGGATTTACTCAGCAGAGACACGTCCAATTACTCCTCCTAAGACTATTCTTCCTGACTCTAGATTCCTAGTAGTAATTCATAATCAAGACCTACTTAAGGACATCAAGGAAGCATACCATGCGGATTCCTTTTTGGCACAACCCCCAAGGGACGTAAGTCTTGTCTTTAAGAATGGTGTGTGGATTCAGGGACAACGTCTGTATATTCCTGAAATAGTCAGATTAAGAGTATTGCAACTCATTCACGATTCCAAGATAGCTGGGCATAGAGGAATTCTAAAGACACAGGAATTTCTTTCTCGTTTCTTTTGGTGGCCCACTTGCAGGAAGGATGTTTTGAATTATGTCACTTCATGTGAGGTCTGTGCAAGATGCAAACACCTCGCTCCTCACCAACTGGTCTGTTACAGCCTCTTCCCACCCCGTCCCGCCCTGGGGATCCATTTCTATGGACTTCATTGTGGAGTTACCAACCTCTCAGGGGAAGAACACCATTCTAGTGGTGGTTGACCGTCTAACAAAGGCAGCTCATTTTATCCCTTGTGTCGGCTTACCCACTGCAAAACAGACATCAGATTTGATGATTAAAGATGTGTTTCGCTTACATGGAGTACCGGATGAGGTTATTTCGGATCGAGGGGTGCAATTCACTTCTAGGTTTTGGCAAAATTTCTGTGCAGCATTGGACATTAAAGTAAACCTTTCTTCTGCTTTTCATCCCCAGACTAATGGACAGACCGAACGAAACAATCAAATCCTGGAGCAGTATCTCCGCTGCTTTATCTGCCACCTACAGGATGATTGGGTGGATCTACTTCCATTAGCTGAGTTCTCGTATAACAACTCTCAGAGTGCCTCCACTAAACAGTCTCCTTTTTACTCTAATCTAGGTTATCATCCTAACATTCTACCACGATTTCCCATAGAAACGCCTTTACCAGCAGTGGCTGAAAGAATCACGTCTTTACAGAAGAATATGGATCTTCTAAAGGAAAATCTGGAATCGGCTCAAGAAAGGTACAAGAAAGCAGCAGATAAATTTCGTAAACCTGCACCAGCTTTCAAGGTAGGAGACTTGGTCTGGCTGTCAACCAGAAATCTTAAGTTAAGGATTCCATCGTCTAAGTTGGGACATAAGTACATTGGACCCTATAAAATCAGTAAAATTATAAGTGCCGTTGCTTGTCGTCTTCAACTGCCCAGAACTATGAGAATCCACCCTGTCTTTCATGTATCCCTACTAAAGGCTGCGACACCCAATACGTTTCCTGGACTTCCTCTCCTTGCCCTGACCCAGTGCTAGTCGATGGTCAGGAAGAATTTGTGGTGGAAAGGATTTTAGATTCCAGGTTGTATAGAAATCAGTTACAATATCTGATTAAATGGCAGGGCTACCCAGTGGAGGACAACTCATGGGAACCGGTCAATAACGTTAATGCTCCTCGCTTGCTCCGTCAGTTTCATCAGAGGTACCCACACAAGCCTGGTCTGAGGTCATCCGGAGGTTGTCCTTAAGGGGGGAGTAATGTAAGGTTCTATGTATATATTCCTGAAACTCAGTTTGTTCGTCAGCCATTTTACTTTCTGTCTTGCTGCAGCTATCTTGCCCTCAGTCAAAATGGAGTTTCCAGCTTGCATGTTCCCGCCCTGATTCTCTCCTTTGCTTCTTAAGCAGCCACAGCTGAGCAATCAGTGCTTCAGAATCTAGCCTGCAGTGAACCTGTGACTTGACTCCTGTAAGCCTTGGACCTTGTACTCCAGCTATTCCTACTGAGGAACTCTGAAGCACTTGTGGACTCTGAACCCTGCTCTTTGAAAGACCCACGTTTGCATGGACTTACGGTAACAGAGAAGAAGATCCTGAATCTGTATTGGAGAGTGATTGCTGAGCTTGGATTACTCTGGCCTGCTGTGTCTCCTGTTTCTGTGTCTGCAAACTGTGTGACTATTTCTGCCAACTTGTATGAAGTAATACAGGACTTTTCTATATCAAACCTGTGACTCCTGTGTTTTCATCGCACCCAAGCACAAGACGCTATATGAACTGTACTACATACATTACAGCAGGAGAGATGTAGCAGAGTGGAATGTGCGACGGAGTAATAATGCAGGAAACAGTTCTTGTGCAGTTTCAAGGGTTTACTCACAGTCTGTTATGCGCAGTACAGATTCCAGCCGGGCACTGTGTCCTTCCAGCGAGTATCCAGTAACCCTCAGGTAGATTGGTCACACTTCTAAAGACTCCCTTTATGTTCCTTTCCGGCTTCTTGTGCTACACTCCTTACTCCTTCTCTGCACCTCCCTACCACAGAGCCCTCAGACAAGGCAGTATTAGGTCCTTTCAGTTACCAGTCTGGAATGGTGGTTGCCTAGGCCACACAGTACAGAAGTCCTGGACGTACTTGACCTCTAAGCTGCCTCCGGATGAGATTATGGTAGCTAGTGGCTCTTGGAGAGTCCCACTAGACGCGGTGTTACTAATGGCGATGAACTGACCCACTAGTCTAGGAACCGTTTCCCGATGTTTGCCTGGTCCTTCCTTCTTCAGGATGGGGGCACAGCTTCAATTGCTGTCTCAGCCCAGGACCCCTTCGCTCTCTTCAGCACGGCTCCCTGAGATGAACTCAGAGGAGCTGCAGGCCAGCCCAGTACCCACGCTGGCTGCCTGACTCAAACTGAAACTCTAATCTAACACGCTGCAGCCTAATTCTGCAGCTGACTCCACCCACCCAACTCTACACCCTTTACTAACCAGCCTGAAGCTCAGCACTGGCATGATGTGTATGGATGCGGTGATGGAGTCAATGGGGTGCTTCCTCCTTACCTGAGAGTCAGATGTCACACCTCTGGGTGAGATGCAACATCTCTATGGCGACTGGACCCTCAGGGCGCCACAGTTCCCCTTTATCCACAGCAGCAATACGCCCCGTTACAACACTTGTCATAACACTTCGAACTCCAGGACTTAATTTCATTGGTAGACCAATCCAGAACAGGATTGTGCAATTTTAACCAGGGTAACCCAAAAATCACAGGAGAAGGTAAATTATTCAATACTACCAAATCCAAATTCTCTTGCTGAACACCATTAATAGTAAGGGGAAATTCACAGACCTTGTGAGTAACATTCTTCAAGGGAGAGCCATCAACAGAAACCACGGCAATAGGGGATGACAAAGGTTTGGTGTTATGTTTCGGTAGCTGAGGAGGACAGGAACAACAGCAGGGCAGCCGAACACCTGAAATGTTGGTAACTGAAGGGTTGCAGATTCCTAAACTAACGACACAACTAGAGGTAGCCGTGGAGCGTTCCTATGTTGATCCTAGACGCCTCGTCACAGCCTGAGAGATAACTACACCTAAAGGCAGAAAGATGAAAGCTATCTGCCCCGGAGCAGATCCCCAAAGAAAATAGGAAGCCCCCAAACATATAATGGCGGTTAGACAAGATGAAAATACAAACATAGGCAGAAAATAGACTGAGCAAACGCTGGGGCCACAAGCTGACTAAATAGGATAGGACAGGAGAGATTACTTTCTGGAACCCAGAAAACCCTACAAAAATCCAACAATTCCGATTACAAAAATACTGAGATCACACGATCTCGCCACCCACTAAATCAGGTCTCAGTGTGAACAAAAACAAAGCCGCAGATAAACTGTGAGGAGCTCAGGCCCCAGGAGGGGACCTGGCTGACCTCCACAAAAGTGCAGAAAACAATGCAAAAAGCAAACACAAAAAGAAAAGCAAAAAATATCTTATCTGAAAGCAGGAGATGCAGGCAAGACTCCAGCAAACTTCCAAATGAACCAGGAACCACAATTGAGACAAGAACAATTGATCACCGGCAACCATCATGGGAGGGAACCTCCCTTATATCAGACCAGTCAGTGAACAAATATAGCCACTCCTCGCTGAAAGGTTCAGTACTGTCTGTAACCACCAGAGGGAGCCTCTGCTCAGAAACCATCTCTAACACATTCACAACAGTACCCCCCCTTGAGGAGGGGTCACCGAACCCTCACTTGTGCAACCAGGCCGATCAGGATGAGCTCGGTGATAAGCACTGATCAGTCTCCTAGCATGGATGTCCGAAGCAAACACCCAAGAATTGTCCTCCTGACCATAACCTCTCCACTTAACCAAATACTGGAGTTTCTGTCTAGAAAAACGAGAATCCAACATTTTCTCAACCACATACTCCAGATTGCCCTCAACCAAAACAGGGTCAGGAGGCGCAGCCATAGGAACCACTGGCTCGACAAACCTCTTCAATAAGGACTTGTGAATACGTTATGGATCTTAAATGTCCCTGGAAGAAGCAAACGGAAGGAAACAGGATTAAGAATCTCCATGATCTTATAAGGTCCAATGAACCTGGGCTTAAACTTTGGAGATGCAACCCTCATAGGGATATTTCTTGAGGACAACCAAACCAAGTCCCCCACTTTAAACCGAGGACCATCAGTCCTATGCTGGTTGGCAAACCGTTGGGCCATCTCCTGAGAGAGAGACAACCTCTCCACTACCTGGTCCCAAATCTGCTGCATTCGCTCCACAACAGAGTCAACACCCGGACAGACAGAAGCCTCCGCCTGTCCCGAAGAAAATCGAGGGTGAAACCCAAAATTGCAGAAAAATGGAGACATCAAGGTGGCAGAGCTAGCCCTATTATTAAGAGCAAACTCAGCCAAAGGCAAAAAAGAGACCCAGTCATCTTGATCAGCAGACACAAAACATCTCAAATAAGTCTCCAAGGTCTGGTTTGTTCTCTCGGTTTGTCCATTGGTCTGAGGATGAAAAGCAGAGGAGAAAGATAATTGAACACCAAGTTTAGAACAAAATGTCCTCCAAAATCTGGAAACAAACTGGACTCCTCTGTCAGACACAATGTTCTCCGGAATGCCATGTAACCGAACCACGTGCTGAAGGAACAAAGGCACCAATTTGGAGGAGGAAGGCAACTTAGGTAACGGCACAAGATGTATCATCTTGGAAAACCTATCACAGATTACCCAGATAACGGTCATTCTCTGAGAAACAGGGAGGTCGGAAATAAAATCCATAGAGTTATGGGTCCATGGCCTCTTGGGCACAGGTAATGGCATTAACAAACCACTAGAACAAGAGCAAGGCTTGGAGCGAGAGCAAGTCTCACAGGACTGCACAAATTCCCTGACGTCACGAGACAAAGTAGGCCACCAAAAGGACCGACTCACCAAGTCTCTGGAACCAAAAATCCCGGGATGACCAGCCAATGCGGAACAATGAATCTCAGACATCACACTCTTCTTCCACTGGTCTGGGACAAACAATTTCCCAATAGGGCAGCGCTCAGGTTTATCCTCCTGACACCCTTCCAAGGCCAGTCTCAAATTGGGCGAGATGGCGGAAATAACTACACCCTCTTTCAAAATAACAGTAGGATCAGATAACTCAGGAGAGTCTGCAAAGAAACTCCTCGAGAGGGCATCCGCCTTAACATTCTTAGTGCCAGGAAGAAAAGAAACCACAAAATTAAAACGTGTGAAAAACAAGGCCCACCTGGCCTGTCTAGGATTAAGTCGCTTGACTGATTCGAGATAAACCAGATTCTTATGGTCCGTGACGACCACCACCTGATGTTTGGCTCCTTCCAGCCAATGTCTCCACTCTTCAAAGGCCCACTTCATGGCCAATAACTCCCGATTACCCACGTCATAATTACGTTCAGTTGGAGAAAATTTTCGAGAGAAAAGGCACAAGGGTTACTCTTAGAGGTCTCTGGATCTCTTTGGGACAAAACGGCACCTGCCCCAATTTCAGAGGCATCAACCTCCACCTGAAACGGTAGAGAAACATCAGGCTGCCGTAGAACAGGAGCAGAAGTGAATCTCTGCTTAAGTTCCTGAAACGCAGAGACTGCCTCAGGAGGCCAATTCACCACATCAGAACCCTTTTTAGTCAAATCAGTCAATGGTTTAACAATACCGGAGAAATTACCAATAAATTTACGATAAAAATTGGCAAAACCCAAAAATCTCTGAAGAGCCTTTAATGAAGTAGGTTGGACCCAATCACAGATGGCTTGAACCTTGACCGGGTCCATTTCAATAACAGACGGAGACAAAATGAATCCCAGAAATTAGACTTTCTGTACGCCAAAAAGACACTTTGATCCCTTCACATACAGTGCATTCTCTCTCAAAATCCGGAAAACAGTCCGAACATGTTTCACATGAGAGTCCCAGTCATTGGAAAAAATCAAGATATCATCCAAATAAACAATCAGAAATTTATCCACAAAATCCCTGAAAATATCATTCATGAAGGATTGGAAGACGGAAGGAGCATTAGTGAGCCCAAAGGGCATCACTAGGTACTCAAAATGCCCCTCTGGGGTATTAAACGCCGTCTTGCATTCATCCCCGTGCTTAATGCGAATAAGGTTATACGCCCCCCTGAGGTCAAGCTTGGTAAACCAACTCGCACTTTTCACCCTGGAAAACAGGTCAGAAATCAAGGGTAACGGATATTGATACTTCACAGTGATCTTATTCAAGAGACGATAATCAATACACGGCCTCAATGAACCATCCTTTTTGGCGACAAAGAAAAAACCGGCACCCAAGGGTGAAGAGGATGGTCTGATATGACCCTTCTCCAATGACTCCTTGATATAAGATCGCATAGCATCGTGTTCAGGTACAGACATGTTAAAAAGGCGACCTTTAGGAAATTTACCACCTGGCACTAATTCAATAACGCAATCGTAGCTCCTGTGAGGGGGCAAAGATGCAGATTTACTTTCACTAAATACATCCGAAAAATCAGTCAAAAAGTCAGGAACATTCTGAGACTTGGGAGAGGCAGAAAAAACAGGAGTGTCGGCATTAACACATTGGCAACCCCAACTGGTCACAGACACAGATTTCCAATCCAAAACAGGATTATGAGACTGTAACCAAGGAAAACCTAGTACAATAATGTCATGCAGATTATACAGCACCAGAAATTTGCAACTCTCCTGATGATCTGGTTCAACCCTCATTATCACCTGAGTAGAAAACTGGGGTTTATTCTCCGCCAAAGGGGTGGAATCAATGCCCAGTAGGGGAATAGACTTCCCAGGGGTATCATGGGAAACCCACAACGTTTGGCAAAGTCAAAATCCATCAGGTTAATAGCTGCTCCTGAATCCACAAAAGCCTGAGCAGAAAATGTGGACAGAGAGCAAATCAGGGTAACAGTCAACAGAAATTTAGTCTGAACACTAGCCCGCTTAGGGCAGACTGAAATAGCATGAGAGGCATCACCACAGTAGAAACATAACCCATTGCGCATTCGAAACTCATGACGCTGAGCCCCAGAAGTCACTCTATCACACTGCATGGGCTCAGAAGCTGGCAAACAAGGCAACACTATCTCACGCATACCTCTGTGCTCACGCAAACGTCTGTCAATTTGAATAGCCAATGACATAGAATCATTGAGACCAGAGGGAGCAGGGAATCCCACCATAACATCCTTTACATTCTCTGACAGCCCCTTCCGAAAGAGGGCTGCCAAAGCATCATTCCATTTGGTCAGGACTGCCCACTTTCGGAATTTCTGACAGTACAACTTAGCGTCTTCAAGACCCTGATTTAATGCCAACAAGGTTTTTTCAGCTTGATCAGTGATATTAGGTTCATCGTACAATAACCCTAGAGCCAGAAAAAATGCATCAATATCATTCAAAACAGGATCCCCACGTGTCAGGGAAAAAGCCCAATCCTGAGGATCGCCGCGCAGAAGAGAGATGACAATTTGAACCTGCTGTGCTGCGTTACCTGAGGACTTAGGCTTTAAGGCAAAAAACAACTTACAGTTATTTTTGAAATTCAGAAATTTAGCCGATCCCCCAAAAACAAATCTGGCATGGGAATCCTAGGTTCCACAATCGGCAACCTAGCAAGATAGGTAGCAATACTCCGAACCTCAGTGGCAACTGATCCACACGGCCAGACAACTGTGCAAACTCCATTGAGAAAAAAAAAATCCTCCTCAGCACCCAGAGAAAAAGAGGGAAAAAATGCAACAGACAGAAAAAAAAAAAATCTCTGACAACTCTGACAACTTTTTTCTTTCCACACTATTTTTCCCTTCTGTGAGTACCATATAATTTTCAGTTATGGCCGGTGATACTGTTATGTTTCGGTAGCTGAGGAGGACAGGAACAACAGCAGGGCAGCCGAACACCTGAGATGTTGGTAACTGATGGGTTGCAGATTCCTAAACTAACGACACAACTAGAGGTAGCCGTGGAGCGTTCCTACGTTGATCCTAGACGCCTCGTCACAGCCTGAGAGATAACTACACCTAAAGGCAGAAAGATGAAAGCTATCTGCCCCGGAGCAGATCCCCAAAGAAAATAGGAAGCCCCCAAACATATAATGGCGGTTAGACAAGATGAAAACACAAACACAGGCAGAAAATAGACTGAGCAAACGCTGGGGCCACAAGCTGACTAAATACGATAGGACAGGAGAGATTACTTTCTGGAACCCAGAAAACCCTACAAAAATCCAACAATTCTGATTACAAAAGTACTGAGATCACACGATCTCGCCACCCACTAAATCAGATCTCAGTGTGAACAAAAACCAAGCCGCAGCCGCTGAAAAAACAGGAAAAAACAAATGAGCAAATAACAGTGGCTGCAGATAAACTGTGAGGAGCTCAGGCCCCAGGAGGGGACCTGGCTGACCTCCACAAAGGTGCAGAAAACAATGCAAAAAGCAAGCACAAAAAGAAAAGCAAAAAATATCTTATCTGAAAGCAGGAGATGCAGGCAAGACTCCAGCAAACTTCCAAATGAACCAGGAACCACAATTGAGACAAGAACAATTGATCACCGGCAACCATCATGGGAGGGAATCTCCCTTATATCAGACCAGTCAGTGAACCCAGATTGCCACTCCTCGCTGAAAGGTTCAGTACTGTCTGTAACCACCAGAGGGAGCCTCTGCTCAGAAACCATCTCTAACACATTCACAACAGTTTGGGTTTTAATTTAAGTTTTTCCAAGAATCCCCCATCAATCATATTCAGCGTAGAACCACAATCGACAAATACCCAAAAATCCATTAATTCTTCCTGAGCAGCAGTAGTAGTGGCAGAAAGAAAGACGCCATTAGTATTTAACCAGGCTATACGGACAGAACTGACCTTTTTTTTTTTTCTTTGTTCATACGAAGCACACAATTCTTAATGAAATGGTCAGATTTGCCGCAATAAAAACACAAACCTTCAGAATACCTGTGGTCTTTTTCCTATGAGCGAAGTGTCATCGCTCCAATTTCCATCAGCTCTCCAATGTCAGTACAGTCCCTCTCAAGACTTGGAGCTGACAAGGCAGAGGATTTACTCTCATTAACCCTTGCTCACAGTCTCCTATCCACCCGTATGGCTAATTGCATAGCCTCTTGCAAGTTACCAGGTATAGGATAAGCAATCAGCAAATCTTTAACCCTTTCACTTAGCCCTGCAAGAAGTAGACTTTTCAAAGCTGAATCGCTCCACCCCACCTGAGTAGACCACCGACGGAAGTGAGTACAATATTTTTCAACATTACCTGATCCCTGTCTCAAACGTCTCAATTCTGTCTCAGCTGATGAAACACGATCAGAATTTTCATACAATAACCCCAAAGCAGAAAGAAAAACTATCCCTTGATCTAAAGCATGGATCACTAGGTTGCAGAGAAAAGGCCCACTCCTGAGGTTCTTTGCGCAAAAGTGACATTATGAACCCTATGCGCTGTGATTCATCACCAGAGGATCTGGGTCTCAAACGGAAATACAACAAGCAAGTATTTTTAAAAGAAAAAAAATCTTGTTGTTCATCAAAAAATAAATCAGGCAAACGTACCTTTGGTTCCATGAAATGTGCTCCAGAACAACTACTCACGTGTTGCTGGATCTCAGCCACCTCCAGAGAGAGTCCCTGCAGGCGTTGAGTCAAATCCTGAACCGACACCATGATGGAAACAAAAAATCTTTCCTTAGAGATATTTTTGGGCTGGACTTACTGTTATGTTCTGCTACAAGCACTAAGGAAAGAAAGGGATATCTGTCCCTACAATAAAACTAAGCTCAATCCCTACCATGTAACGAGGAACCTGATCCTGCGATCAGACCCGCTAAAGTCCTCAGCTAGTCTGAACGAAGACCTATAGATGCGAGGAAGGGATCCCTACAAGCACTAGGGACTGGGAGAAAAGGTGGACACCTCCTAACAGAAGTTGTAGCAGTAAAAAGAAAAACAAAACAACATAGAACATAGAGGTCTGAAGACCAAGCAAAACTATCTGAGTAAGGTAACAAAGCACCTGGCTAGCTTAAGAGTAGAAGTTACAATGAAGTCCAGCAAAGCCAGAAGGGTGGAGCAGGATTAAATAGGCCACAAAAGTCATGTGACCAGCAAGATAAAAAAAAACTAACAGGAGAGTTCTAACAACTGCAGCCTGTCCCCTTTTGGGGGTCTGGCGCTGCAATTGTGCTCCGTTTTTGTCTGCACTTTTGCTTTGCTCCTTTGTTACTTTTTATTTGCTGAATAGCGTTTGTTACACCAGAGATCTGATTTAGGTGGATGAGATCGTGTGATCTCAGGCTTTTTGGCAATCAGAAGTGTTGGTATTTTTTAGGGTTTTTGTTGGATTGCAGTCAAAATTCTTTCCTGTACTTTTCTGTCTAGACAGATTGGGCCCCAGCGTTTGCTCATTCTATTTTCTGTCTGTGTCCGTGCTTTCTTCTTGTCTAACCGCCATTACATGTTTGGGGGGCTTCCTATTTTCTTTGGGGATCTGCTCCGGGGCAGATAGCCTTCATCTTTCTGCCTTTAGGTGTAGTTATCTCTCAGGCTGTGACGAGGCGTCTAGGATCAACGTAGGAACGCTCCACGGCTACCTATAGTTGTGTGGTTAGTTCAGGTTACTGCAATCCAATAGGTTACCTCTAGGAGTATACCGTTGCTATTTCTCCTCAGTTACCGAAACATAACAGGCGATGATCTGATAGCCTGTATGTAGCAGAATTGCTGACTTGCTATGAGCGCCGACCACAGGAGCTATCAGCAACCATAGAGGTCTGCTGGAGACCTCTGGTTGTCATGCCTACCCACCAGCGACTTGCAGTCATGTAACACTGGCGTCGATGGGCAGGACTTCCGGCGCACTTGCCAGAAGCATGTGTTAAATGCCGCTGTCCATTTAACTAGTTAACAGCGGCGGGAGGATTGCGATTCCTACCTCGGCTGTTAGTAGCACATGTCAGCTGTTCAAAACAGCTGACATATGCCAGAAAAGATGTGGTATCACCGACGGACCTACTATTGCACCAACAGTTGTCTCCTCACCCAGAGTCTTACTTACGGTTTTGTAGCCCATTACAGCTTTGTACAGGTCTGTGATCTTGTCCCTGTCTTCCTTATAAAGCTCTTTGGTCTTACCAATGTTGTAGAGGTTAGTCTGACTGATTAATTAAGTCTGTGGATAGGAGTCTTTTATAAAAGTGACTATGTAAGACAGCTGTCTTTAATGCAGGTAACGAGTTGATTAGGAGCGTCTAACTGGTCTGTAGGAGCCAGAACTCTTAATGGTTGGTAGGGGATCAAATACTTATTTCTCACTGCAAAATGCAAATAAATTTATATAATTTATAAAATGTGATTTTCTGGGTTTTATTTTTGATATTCTATCTCTCAATGTTAAAATTAACCTACCCTTAAAATTATAGACTGTTCATGAATGACCAGCGGTGACATCATCAAGGTTCCCAAGCCGGCCTGAACTGTGGTGACCTCAGGACCATGGGAAAAAGTCAGTGATGAGGTCACCGCAGTTCAAGGTCAGTGTCTTCACAGCAGATCACTGTGAGAATTTTGCTCTGTGATCTGCTGTGAAGACACTGACCTTGAACTGCGGTGAACTCATCACTGGCATTTTCCCACGGTCCTGAGGTCACAGCAATTCAGGCCGGGTGGGAACCTCGATTAAGTCACCGCTGGTCAATGATGCTGCGCTCGCAGCAGCTCATTCACCAGTGGTTCTCAGCTGGAACGGTCGCATCGTGGCTCCGCCCAGGTTAAAATTATTTAGCCCCCAGACATGGATTACGGCATGAGACAGAATGACGGAAGGGTATGGTATATTGTTATTTTTTTGTTTTATTTCTATTACAGGAGAACGAGGGCTTCAGTGGAATTAGGCAAGGTCGTAAGTATAGCTTAATTGAGAGTATTAAAAGAGTCTGTGTAATTTTTTCAATTAGAGGGCTTTATTCTGGCTGTGTCTTTATTTACCATATAACCATAGGATTAGTAATGGATAGGTGTCTTATAGACGCCACTCCATTAGTAATCCGTGGGCTTGATGTCACCTGACAATACAAAGGTGACATCAACCCCACAAATATGAATCCCACTTGCCACAGCTACAGGGAAAGTGGGAAGAGCCGGGCAAAGCACCAGAACTGGCACATCTAATAAATGTGCCTTTTCTGGGCAGCTGGGGGCTGCTGTTTTTAGGCTGGGGGACCTATATCAATGGCCCCTTACCAGCCTGAGAATACTGGCCCCCAACTCTGAGCTTTAGCAAGGCTTGTTGTCAAACACAACAAAGAAAAGAGGTGGAACCCAAGCCGGGTTTTTCATTTATTTATTTAGCTATATTGCAGGTGGCGGGTGAGAAATACCCCGATCATCCGCTCTTACTATTATTAGTATTCTTAGTATTAGTATTATTCTTACTGTCACTATTATTAGCAGCAGCAGGTGTCGGATGATGAGAGTAATAGTCCCAAAAGGCCCCACCTGCTGTCATCGTTCTGACTTTAACATAACTCTCATCATTCTCTTTTGCTCGCGCTGATCGCCGGCAGAGCAGGGGGGAATGATGAGAGCAGTCTTCAGCACCCGCCGCCGGGGAATAGCGCTTACTGTAGCGCTTCTTCCCCGGCGGCCGTCCATGTGGTACTGATGCGGCACACGGGCAGCACACGGCTGACACACATGTGCCACAAGTATTACACACACGGACAATCGGACATGGATATCTCCGGTACCAGTTTTTCCGGCACTGGAAATAAATATGACTCTGGAAACCCGGAAGCACATGGACATTTCACACAAATGTGAGATTGAAGAATAAGGTATTTTACAAAAAATATTATCACTCCAAGTCACACAGAACAGATACAGAATAATATTTACTTCCAGGCACTTACCACTGACATCTCGTCTGATTAACCCTTAAGGACCAAACCATTTTGTAGGTTAATGGCCAGGCCAATTTTTACAATTCTGACCACTGTCACTTTTTGTGCTTATAACTCTGGAACGCTTCAACGGATCTTGGCGATTCTGAGAATGTGTTCTCGTGACATATTGTACTTCATGATAGTGGTAAAATGTCTTCGATATAACTTGCGTTTATTTATGAAAAAACGGAAATATGCGAAAATGTTGAAAATTTTGCAATTTTCAAACTTTTAATTTTTATGCCCTTAAATCAGAGAGATATGTCACAAAAATAGTTAATAAATAACATTTCCCACATGTCTACTTTACACCAGCACAATTTTAGAACCAAAATTTTTTGTTGCTAGGAAGTTATAAGTGTTAAAATTTGACCAGCGATTTCTCATTTTTCCAACAAAATTTACAAAACCATTTTTTTAGGGACCACCTCACATTTGAAGTCTCTTTGAGGGGTCAATATGAAAGAAAATACCCAAAAGTGACACCATTCTAAAAACGGCACCCCTCAAGGTGTTCAAAACCACATTCAAGAAGTTTATTAACCCTTTAGGTACTTCACAAGAATTGAAGCAATGTGGAAGGAAAAAATTAACATTTACCTTTTTTTCCCCAAAATTTTTTTTCGACACAATTTTTTTATTTTGTCAAGGGTATCAGGAGAAAATGAACCACAATATTTGTTGTACAATTTCTTCTGAGTACTACCGATACCCCATGTGTGGAGGAAGACCAATCTTTAGGCGCACGGCAGTGCTCAGAAGGGAAGGAGCATCATTTGAGATTTTGAATGTCTAATTGGCTGGAATCGAGAGCGAACACCATGTCGTGTTTGGAGAGCCCCTGATGTACCTAAACAGTGGACACCCCCCAAAAGTGACCCCATTTTGGAAACTAGACCCCCCAAGGAACTTATCTAAATGTGTGGTGAGCACTTTGAACCCCCAAGAACTTCACAGAAGGTTATAACGTAGAGCTGTAAAATTAAAAAATCATATTTTTTCCACAAAAATGATCTTTTCACCCCAAGTTTTATTTTCCAAAGGGTAACAGGACCCCAAAAGTTATTGTGCAATTTGTCCTGAGTACGCTGATACCCCATATGTGGGGGTAAACCACTATTTGGGTGCATGGCAGAGCTCGGAAGGGAAGGAGCGCCGTTTTGGAATGCAGACTTTGAGTGAATGGTCTGCGGGTGTCATGTTGCGTTTGCAGAGCCCCTGATGTGCCTAAACAGTAGAAACCCCCCACAAGTGACCCCATTTTGGAAACTAGACCCCCCCAAGGAACTTATCTAGATGTGTGGTGAGCACTTTGAACCCCCAAGTGCTTCACAGAAGTTTATAACGTAGAGCCGTGAAAATGAAAAAAACATATTTTTTTCCACAAAAATGCTCTTTTTGCCCCCAAATTTTTATTTTTATAAGGATAACAGGAGAAATAGGACCCCAAAAGTTGTTGTGCAATTTGTCCTGAGTACGCCGATACCCCATATGTGGGGGGTTAACCACTGTGATCGCCTTACTGCGATCATTGGGAGGCAGAATGAACAAATCCACAAAAGGTGAAGAATTGGTTTTATTTTTTACACCATTCCTCGTGCGGTATTAGTGATTAGGTGACTTTATTCTTCGGACTGGTGCAATTACAGCGATACCAGATTTACATCCTTTTTTCATGTTTAGCTTCTGTCACACACTAAAAGACGCTTTTTTTTTTGAAGAATTTTTTGTAAGAAATTTGTGCATATTTCGGCCGACAGAGTCATGTGCAGGCTTATTTTTTGCGGGACGAGCGGACGTTTTTATTGGTACCATATTCGGGCACATAACGTTTTTTGATCGCTTCCTATTCCGATTTTTGTGGAAGCAGAATGAACAAAAACCAGCAGTTCAGGAATTGTTTTTTTGTTTGTTTTTTTTCCTCCATTCCGCGTATGGTAAAATTGATAAAGCAGCTTTATTCTTCGGGTCACTACGATTACAGCGATACCTCATTTACTTTTTTTATGCTTTGGCGTTTTTTACACAATAAAAACTTTTATAGAAAAAATAATTATTTTTGCATCACTTTATTCTGCGAGCTATAACTGTTTTATTTTTTTCGCTGATGATGCTGTGTGGCGGCTTGTTTTTTGTGGGACAAGATTTCATTTTCAGCGGTACCATGTTTATTTATATCCATTGTTTTGATCGCGTATTATTGCACTTTTTCCAAGCGGTATGATGATACCGCTTGGAAAAAGTATAATTTAATATTTGTTTTTTTTTACGGCTGTCAATGAAGGGGTTAACTAGGGTTACGCTTTTATAGATGGGATTTTTACGGACGCGGCAATACCAAACATGTGTATTTTTTTTTTCTTGGCTTTTTTTTACATAAAAATATGTATTTTTTAGGGGAATTTTTTTTTATTATTTTTTAATATTTTTTTTACAAATTTAAAAAAAAATGTTTTTTTACCTAGTCCCTTTATGGGACTTTCACTTTTTCACTTTTGATTGCAGGTATAATACATTGCAATGCTCCATCATTGCAATGCATTATACCAATGGAGAAAGCTGCTGAAAGCATGTTGTGAGCAAGATCTCAGTGGCTTTCCGTAGCTGGATGACCCGCAGGTTGTCATGACAACACCGGGTAATCAAGGCAGAGATCGGGCCCTGTGATTACATCGCGGGGACGCCGATCTGAGGCAGAGGGAGCCCCCGACCCTCTGCCTCCCCCCCTGAAGCTGCGATCGCGCTCGATCGAAGCAATCAGGGGGTTAACAGCCAGGGGCGGCAGGGACGCCGCTCCTGGCTGTCAGTGCAGGAAGCTCGGCCACTGCATCACTGTGCCCCATTAACTATAATCTCTGACTCCCAATAATATAAATTATTCAGTCTGTGACTCTCCCCAATTAACTTTAAGGCTATGTGTCACGAAAATATGCAAGGTTTTACAGTACAGGAAAAGTGAATGTGATCCCTGAAGTCTCCTGCACACTCTGCTTATTTTTTACTTGCAAAATTGCAGCAGATTAAAATCGGCATAATGCCAATTCTTGTAGCCTATTCCACCCGTACTAATGGGAGAAAATACGTAACAAAAGCTTGGCAAAAATGTCAAAAATAAATAAATGTATTTTACGCAACTTTCTTCCTGCCAAGTGCCAACACATTAGGATATGCAGCAGAATTTTCTCCTGCCATCCTGAACATGTGCACATAGCCTTTGTCTCTGTCCTGTGTCCCCATCATTCATTATAAGTTCTTGATAGCATCATAATGAATTTGGGGGAGAAGATGCCATCAGGTACTGAGAAAACTCCGAACCTCCCAACTCATTAGAAATCTCTGACAGAGTCTTCTCCCACCTTTCAGTTCATTATAAAGTGTCCTATGCACCTTATCGCCTCCTCTCCCACTCCCCAATACATTTTAAGCCCCCGATAGCACCACAATGAATTGTGAGAAGGGGGAGGATGCTATCAGGGACTTAGCACCCTCCTCCACCCAATTAATTTTACATCCATATCTAACGTCTTCCTCCACCTCCCCCTGTTCGTAAGTCCATTATAAGTCCCCCTTCCTCCCATCCAAATCTCCAAATCCTTCATTGTCCTCCTCCCTCCCCCTGCATCCCATCATTGTCCTCTCCCCACCTCCATCATTGCCCTCACCATCAATGCCTTCTCCACCACCCCCATCATTGTCCTCTCCACCACTTCCATCATTGCCCTCTTCATCAATGCCTTCTCCACCACCACCATCATTGCTCTCTCCACCACCTTCATTATTGCCCTCTCCACCACCCCAATCATTGTCCTCTCCAACACAGCAATCATTGCCCTCCCCATCACCTCCATCATTGCCCTCTCCATCACCTCCATCATTACCCTCTCCACCACCTTCATCATTTTACTCCACCTCCATTCCATCATTGTCCTCATCACCACCTACATCATTGCCTTCTCACCCACCAGCCCCATTACTGCTCTTTCCACCACCTCCATCATTGCCTTCTCTCCCACCACCCATCATTGTCCTTTCCACCATCTCTATCATTGCTGTCTCCCCCACCACTCCCATAATTGCCCTTTCCACCACCTCTATTATTGCCTTCTCACCACCACCCTCAACATTGCCCATGTCATCACCTCCATCATTGCCTCCTTCCCTCACCCCATCATTGACCTTTCCACCACCATCATTGTCCTTTCCACCACAACCATCATTGCCTTTTCCCCCACCAGCCCCATCATTGCCCTTTCCACTACCTCCATCATTGCCTTCTCCCTCACCACCCCCATCATTGCTCTTTCCACCACCTCTATCATTGCTTTCTCCCCCACCACCCACATTGCCCATTCCACCACCTCCATCATTGCCTCATCCCACCACCCCATCTTTGCCCTTTCCACCACCACCCCATCACTGCCCTTTCCATCACCTACATCATTGCCCTCTCCACCACCGACACACACACGCCACACACCACTCATATCTCCGTACCTTCACACACACACCTCTCTGCATGTTCCCCCGCAGACAGACAGACACACACACACCTCTCCGCACTTTCCCTGCAGACACGCGCACACACACGTAAGGAGGAAGACCAGGCCATGGGTGCCTGCACAATGCCAGGTCCGGAACTGTCGAGGCTGCATCCGGTGTTGCCGGGGAGGAGGAATGGGGAATCATATAGGACCTCTGACCTGTTGAGAGGAGGCATGGCCAGGTTCGGCAGGGAACAGGAAGCGCGGGAAAGCAGAGCAGTTTCCCGCCGGCTGAGAGGAGAGACAGCCCCCTTGCGTTGTTAGTAATGCAATGTACATGCGCCGTGACGTGCGAAAGTGGGCAAGCGCGACCAGCTCCATGCTACACTCTGAGCAAGCATGACCAGCTCCATGCTACATGCTGCGCAAGTGTGACCAGTCCAAGCTACACGTTGCGCAAACACACAACAAACGAACAAGACCGAAAAAAAGTCCAAATGATGAATAAATTAATTTTTATTGTGAAACATACAATAAAGGGCAGGAAACCAATACCATAAAGGGCAACATACAGGGGACATCAAATGATGAAAAAAATTGATGTAAAATACATAAAATAAATTACACAGAGGTAATTAAATACACGTATGCAGAATATGCATAAAGTGCAAAGTGCTGTGCAAAAGCCATAATGTGGTAAAAATACAATAGTATCTTGCAGCAAAAAAGCATACACACAAATGTGTGTAGTATACAGAATATAAATAAAGTGCAAATGCCAAGAAAAATAAATTTGATGAGTACAAGATATATATAAACAAGGAAGACACAACACAATATATCAGGACTGTGGAGAGGGTTAATGAATTATAATAATAAGGTGCAAGTGCAAATAATCCCAAATTAATATATCCACAAATCATGCACAAGTGTCATTAGCTTGTAAAGATGTGCCTAGTGAATCATAATAATGATGATAGAAAACTATGGCTGCATAAATGAAGATAAATGATTACCTCATGCGCTGCTGATGTCCCCTGGATGCGCCCACCCAGACGCACGCTTCGGTGTTGCCTTCGTCAACGCAAGCACGACCAGCTCCATGCTACACGCTGTGCAAGCGCGACCAGCTCCATGCTACACGCTGCGCAAGCACGACCAGCTCCATGCTACACATTGCGCAAGCGTGACCAGCTCCACGCTGCAAGCGCGACCAGCTCCATTCTACAGGTTGCGCAGGCACGGCTGCCTGTTTAACACTGTGCAAGTGCGGCTGATTGCCTAAAACTGCGCAAGCGCGGCTCCAAACGGCACACTGCGCAAGCTCAGGATTCCAGTGATGTCTGTGAAAGCAGGGAAATCAATCAAATTGAGTGGGCGGCGATGCCTGTGACTGAACAGAAAATGACCCTACCCCTATGACTAAAAGAGCAGATACCATATATCTGTATCAAGTGCTTTTTGGACATCATTATGGCACCGTTTATAATGAAAAAAATGTGTTAGTGATGCACAATGCAGTTTACATGCGACAAATGACATGACATGTTCTCTTTACTCTTTCTCTGGACCGCAGAGTGAAGGCAAAAGGGCCAACAAGTGCTAAGCATCTCTGGGAACTCCTTCAAGATTGTTGGAAGACCATTTCCAGTGACTACCTCTTGGAGCTCATCAAGAGAATGCCAAGAGTGTGAAAAGCAGTCATCAAAGCAAAAGGTGGCTACTTTGAAGAACCTAGAATATAAGACATATTTTCAGCTGTTTCCCACTTTTTTGTTAAGTATATCAGGTTTTTAGTTTCATTGGCTCAGAGGTCGTAATATACAGTAACCCTCGTATTAGGCACTTAGACATAAAGCGTCAGATCAGTTGGGATCTCATGTATGGAGCTTGTTATATCTATTGTCCCAACCCAGAATGTGGATAATCTGGGCCAGGTCCACATTATATCAGCCTTATGTGTTTTGCTGCTATTATACCAGTGTGTATCCCAATCTCCAGTCCCCAGGACCCCAACTCATCATCTTTTCAGGATTTCTTTTGTATTGCACAGATGATGGAATTATTATGGAGGCACCACAAATTACCACCACAGGTTCTCCCACCTGTGCAATACTAAGGAAATCCGGAAAATCAGATCTTCATTCACTCAACGACAATTTTGGAGCCTTACTCACTATTTCCCACCGTTGGTGATTTTTTTTTTAAATTTGTTTATTAGACAACAACAGACAGATATACACATTTTGTAAATAGCCAGTGCAATGTTTATACAATTATCATAATATCTGTAATGGAAGAAAACCAACAAGCTTGCATATTGAGTTATTAGTGCAGATTTCAATTTCACAGGTCCTCATTCTCTTGCCAGGCCTATGGATAATCTAGGAGTAGTTACAAGAACCCGTTATTCATCTATACAAATGCTTGGCCATGCATAACCCAGAATAATACATTACAACCAACATATCTAACTTCCTACCCTGCTGCCAAAACAACTTCCATAGCACTGATGACATGATAAACCTATAAAGTACAAGCAAATATATTTTCTCTACAGCTATTATGCTAATAACAAACCACTATCTACGGCTGTTATAGTGAGGTGAGATGCATTCCAGACATCCCAGATCTTATTAAACTTCCACAAGCAACCCCTGTTCTGGTACAGTGTCCGCTCATATGGTATAATTGAATTTACCAGTTCAATCCAAGCTCTAAGAGAAGGGTGTTGATTACTCATCCAGCGTAAGGCCAATATTTTCCTGGCTAAAAAAAGTGTCTCCTGCAGAAGAATTTTGATGTGGTGTCCCCATATCTCTTCCTCCAGCACACCAAACAGACATACCAATGGAGTGAGAGTAACAGGTGTGCCTATGAGGGAAGTTAACAGTGTGGTCACCTCGCTCCAAAAAGATAGAATAGTTGGGCATCCCCACACCATATGTATGAAATCTGCATCCATTGTATGGCATCTTAAACATTCTGAGGATTGAGACCACCCCATCCTAAATAGCCGTAGTGGGGTCAGATATGACTGGTGCACTATATACATTTGAGTCATTTTGTTATTGGCTGATGGAGACACCCCGATTGGAGAACCAAGAATCTCCTCCCAATCTTCATTTTGAATATCTGGAACTAGAGACCTCCACCTCTCCCTCTCCCTTACTAACGATAAAGCAGAGTCAGAGCCCGCGGACAACATATAAGTATATAGGGTAGAAATAAGACCCTGGGGGCCTTGTGATTTGAGAATCCCTATCAAAGGGAAGGATGATATTGCTTGGGTCATATTTCTTTTACGCAGATATGATTGAATTGCTGATCTAAGCTGTAGGTATCGGAAAAATTGTGATCTTGGGACACTGTATTTAATCTGCATTTTTTCAAAGGACATTAGGACATTGTGATCATATAAATCTTTAATCGAGGAAATATTATATGAGATCCAGAATTGAGTGGACGGGTGGTTTAATAGCATCGGGAAACAGGAATTTTCCATAATGGCATTTCAGCTATAACGTCAACAAAGCGAACCACTCGTTTAAGTTGTCTCCAGACTGACCGTGCCAACTGGAGTAAGGGTAATAATCCAGAGACAATAGGTTTGTCTACTTCTAAAAACCCAAACAAGCAATCAGTCCCTGCAGCATCCATCTACTCAGAGCTCTGACTTGCCCGGCCAAGTAATATAAAAAGAAATCCGGCAATGCCGCCCCGCCCAACTGTTTAGACCTATGTAAGGTAGATAGTTTGAGTTTAGGTCTAGTCTTCCCCCATATAAAGGATGAGATTAATGAATTAAGTCCAGAAAAAAAAGATTTAGGGATCAGTACTGCACTATGTTGGAGGGAGTAACTGAGTTTGGGGAGTAGGATCATTTTAATCAGATTAATACGTCCGGAGACAGATAATGGCAATTTACCCCAGATAGCAAATTTAAAGGGAATCTGTCACCCTAAATTGGGGGATATTTAAATGATGGCAGTCAGGTCAGATGGGCGGTGTTTTGGGTACTTGCCTTAACATGTTGTTCGCCGCTGTCTCCATTATTTCTGGGAATTGTAGTCGTTGCCCTCCATATAACGCGCCTGCGCATTGCAATCTGCGGGCAAAGCATACTGCGCGTGCACAATTCAAGATTGCAATGCGCAGGCGCGTTATATGGAGGGCAACGACTACAATTCCCAGAAATAATGGAGACAGCGGCGAACAACATGTTAAGGCAAGTACCCAAAACACCGCCCATCTGACCTGACTGCCATCATTTAAATATCCCGCCAATTTAGGGTGACAGATTCCCTTTAAGTTTAACAAGATCTAACAACGGGAGAATATTCATTTTTAAGTCTAGTCTACTATATTTTGAAATATTTATTCCCAGGAACTTAAAGTTAGTTACAACAGGCAATGGGGATAACGTTTCAAGGTGATCCATTGAACCCAGGGAGAGAGGCATCAAGGCGGATTTATCCCAATTTATGTATAATCCCGAATAATTACTAACTTTGTCTATAGTAGCAATCACATGGGGTAGTGTTTCATCTGCTTTGTCCATAAATATCACCATATCATCGGCATATAAGCCAATAGTATCTAAACGGCCCGCTATTTCTATGCCTTTAATGACTGGAGTGGATCTTATACGAATCTCCAACGCTTCGATTGCAAGAGCGAAAAGGGCAGGGGAAACGGGGCAACCTTGGCGTGTTCCTCTTGCCAAAGAGAACGATTCGGATACAGAGTTATTTATTATTATTCGGGCTTTTGGTTTCATGTACATCGCGCATATCCACTTCCTAAATTTGGAACCAAATTCATATTTTTGTAAGCATGCAGATGAAAAAGACCACTCAAGAGAATCGAAGGCCTTAGCCGCGTCCAGCGAAGCCAAGGCCCATTCATTATCTGGCACTAGGGAACTGTACTGGACCACTGACTGAACTCTCCTAATATTAATAGATGTACTGTATTTTTCCCGGGCATGAAACCGGTCTGGTCTGGATGTATTATTTCTAGTATCACCGAATTTAATCTAGTGGCCAGGATTTTAGTGAAGATCTTATAGTCCACATTTACCAGTGATATGGGGCGATATGATCCACATTCAAGAGGATCCTTTCCCTCCTTCCTAAGCATTATTATATTTGCCTCATAAAAGGAGTCTGGTAAAGAACCTTCCTCCTAGGTCCTCTGAAACACCCTCAGAAGGAGTGGTGCCAAGACATCCTGATATTTCCTGTACATTTCTATGGGAAATCCATCCGGCTCAGGCGCCTTCCCAGAGGCCATATCCGCTATAGCTTCATTTATTTCCTCTATCGTGAAGTCTGCATCCAGAAAGGCTTGTTGGGCGGGGCTCAATGTGGGAAATTTTACATCTGATAAATATTCAAGGCAGTCCGAAGTGCTAAAATCCCCTCTGGAACTATATAACGTTTTATAATATTCATGGAAGCTCTGGAGTATATCACCCATTGAGGTTACTATCAAGTTATCTAGTTTCCGAATTTGAAGTATGGTATTAGATGCGTTGTGTTGGAGCACCATAAATGCCAACAACTTACTGGACTGATTTCCTAATTCAAAATATGACTGACGAGTAAAAAATAATTTACGTTTAGATTTGGTATCCATATATTCAGTATATAATCTATGGGAGTTTAGCCATTCAATTCTATTTTCATTTGTTTGATTAGCTATATACGGTAATTTGCTTCCGAATCGCTCAATCGCTTCTCCATCTCCTCATCTTCCCTAGATGTCACCCGTTTAATATAGGAAATTGTGGAAAGCAAATATCCCCTTAGATACGCTTTAAGGGTGTCCCAAAACAAGTTAATATTCTGGGGTTCAGGGTGGGAGGAAATTAAGCCGGATGCGTTTTTTTTTTTCCATTGACTAACATTAGTGCCGGATGGGCCGCATGTCCCTGCGGCGCGTCCGGTTTTTGCCGGATGCGGTGTCTGGTCGACGTCTGGCGTCTGGAAAAAACGTTGCATGTCACGTTTTTTTGTCTGTGGCGCTTCCGGCTTTTGTTACAATGAAAGTCTATGGACGCCGCAATGCGGCAGATCCGGCAAGAGCCGGATCCGGTGGCCGGATCCAGTTTTTTAATTGAGATACCAGCCCACAGCAAACATATACCAGCCCACAGCAAACATATAAAAAAGCATGCAGTGGGACATCAGACACATGCACATGAGAGCAAGAGAGACAGAGCAAGAGAGACAGAGCAAGAGAGACGCAGCTAGGAGACGCAGCCAGGAGACGCATCCAGGAGACGCATCCAGGAGACGCATCGAGCCAGCCAGGAGACGCAGACAGCAGATATACGCAGCCAGCACCACCAGGATCCGCAGCCAGCAGCATGGAGCGCCAGGACAACAGACGGTAAATATGAGACCCCCCACCCCAAATTTTACAATGCATATGTCACCAATGCTGTGTGAGCTGCATTTTTTTGGCACCTGGGACATTTTCAAATTCATGTTTTTTCTGTGATGGGGTTGGTTCCCCTGGTACTGTACGAAATGTAATTTACGATGATGGGGTGGGTCCCCCTGGTAGTGTTTCAAATACGCATGTTTGGGAAGTTATATTGTGTATCCCCTTCTACTGTAGTGAATGTGTTTCATTGATAATGTGAATCTACTGGTACTGTTTTTTTGCCTGTGATGTGGTTGGTCTCCCTGCGACAATATGAAATGTGCATTTTTTGTGTATCATAATGTTGATCTAGTGTTTTATTTTTTCTATTTTTTTTTTTTGGCCTGTGACGGTTTTTCTCCTCATGCTGCTATCTGAAATGTGCATGTTTTTTGTATCATAATGTAGATCTAGTGTTTTATTTTTTAAATTTTTTTTTGGCCTGTGATGTGGTTGCTTGTCCTGCTACTATCTGAAATGTGCATGTTTTTATATCATAATGTTGATCTATTTTTTTTTTTTAAATGTTTTTGCTGTGATGTGGTTGGTCTCCCTGCGACAATATGAAATGTGCATTTTTTGTGTATCATAATGTTGATGTAGTGTTTTATTTTTTGAATTTTTTTTTGGCCTGTGATGCTTTTGCTCCTCATGCTGCTATCTGAAATGTGCATGTTTTTTGTATCATAATGTAGATGTAGTGTTTTATTTTTAAAGTTTTTTTTTTGGTCTGTGACGGTTTTTCTCCTCATGCTGCTATCTGAAATGTGCATGTTTTTTGTATCATAATGTTGATGTAGTGTTTTATTTTTTCAATTTTTTTTGGCCTGTGATGCTTTTGCTCCTCATGCTGCTATCTGAAATGTGCATGTTTTTTGTATCATAATGTTGATGTAGTGTTTTATTTTTTCAATTTTTTTTGGCCTGTGATGCTTTTGCTCCTCATGCTGCTATCTGAAATGTGCATGTTTTTTGTATCATAATGTTGATCTAGTGTTTTATTTTTAAAATTTTTTTTTTGGCCTGTGACGGTTTTTCTCATGCTGCTATCTGAAATGTGCATGTTTTTTGTATCATAATGTAGATGTAGTGTTTAATTTTTTAAAAAATTTTTTTGGCCTGTGATGTGGTTGCTTGTCCTGCTACTATCTGAAATGTGCATGTTTTTTGTATCATAATGTTTTTTTTTTTTTGGGGATCGGGTGGTTCCCCCTGGTACTGTTTATGGCTACAATTAATGACGGGATGTTGTGTTCCGTAAAACATAAAGCTCAATACTGTCCATGTTTGAATCTTATATTTTAAAACAGGGACAATCAATACATATAAACACAGTTCCTTTTTGTCTGTTTATTCCACAGCAGAAGAATTGATGCTGCAGCAGAAATGGCGCAGGACATCCTGGATGCTAGGAGGGAAGCCAGTAGAAAGTAAATATGACATCCCCCATTTCCCTAAAAATTACATGTTTGTTTTTCTCTTTCAGCCAGGGACAAGGAATCCACATATATTCACTGTCCCTTTTTGTGTCCTTACTCAACAGCAGAAGACGTCAACGACAGGCGGTGGCGGCCGATGCAGGCCAAATAGAAGAGAGGGGAGGAGAGGACCTCCAAGCTGGAGGATAGCCAGCAGAAAGTAACTATGACATCCCCCATTTTGCTCTAAATTACATGTTTGTTTTTCTTTCAGCCATGGACAAGGAATAGTAAATTCACAGTCCCTTTTTACTCAACAGCAGAAGACGGCAACAACAGGCGGCGACGGAGGCGGCAGAGAGACGAGAGGAGGAGAGGCGGGCTAGGAGGGAAGCCAGCAGAAAGTAAATATTACATCCCCCATTTCCCGAAAAAATTACATGTTTGTTTTTCTCTTTCAGCCAGGGACAAGGAATATAGAAATATATTCACTGTCCCTTTTTGTTTCTTTCTTTCACAGCAGAGACCGTCAAACAGCTGCTGCAGCTGCCGCAATGGCGGCGTTGGCCGAAGAAGCGGCGGCGTCAGCAGCAGCGGCGGCAGCAGCATCTCCATCTCCTCCCCCCCAGCCACTTGAGCCAGAGCAAGACACATCTTCTTCTGGGAGCCCTCCTACCCATCGTCAGCAATTGGCGGTAAAAATATCTAATTTTTTTTTTCTCTACACGATCCATCTGTGGGATATATGTCTTGATTGTCTTTTTTTAATAACAGGAATCGCAAGATGACGAGGAGCTCCCAGAGGAAGAAGGACGGGGTGGAGAGATACCCGGAGTGGGCTCACAATTCGTAAGTATCCTGCATCAATCGCAGAAACACAACATCACACTACACACAACACATAGAAAACCATTTAGTACATACTTGACACAGCGGCCAACACATTCCAATATCCTAATTTTTATTTTCATTTTAGTCTCTCGGATCTGGGAGCCAACAGAGGGTTCCTCCCAGCGCCTCCCAGAGTCGTCGTCGTGAGACTGTTCTCAACGTGTAAGTTTTTTTTATTTATTTATTTTTTAAATTCATACTTTTTATTTTTGAAACGTAAATTTTTTTTTTTTTTTTGGTGTTTTTTTAAAATGTCATTTTTGTTTTTTAAAATTTTTGACCTATCTACCATTTTTGGTAGCATTTCATATAATTTTTAATTTTTACAAAACGTGTTATCTCTAAATTTTTTTGCAGGAATTTTTCCAGTTTAGCATGTATAATTTTGACATTTTCAAATAATGTGTATGGTAATTTTTTTTTTTCTTTTTTAATTTCACAGGCTTCACAGCATGCTCACGACTCGGACACGGAGGAGGGCCTGGATGTGGAGTTAATGATTGATCTGGTCCGAGAAAGGGAGCCGCTGTGGAACGTGGGGGACCGCCGGCATTCTGATCAAATTGTGACACGACGGCTTTGGGAGGAAGTGGCAGCGGCAATGGGGACCGCTGGGAGGACCTCGATGTTAGGTCCCAGACTAAATACCGTAAGTATAGTTCATGTTGCTGACTGTAAAGCTGTGTTTCCAAAACTTCTGTCCTCGTGTCACCCACGCTTCATGTTTTCATGATTTCCTTTTGTGAAAGACTATGGAAATACTGAAAACATGACCTCTGGGGGACACGAGTGACTCGCACCACAATTGTGGATACCAGGGCTATGGGGTACTCGGAGCCGAGCCCATCGATTTCTATGGGAGATGTCACTGGCAGCGGGACTCGGTCCGTGGCCCTGGCAGTCAAGCGATGGGGAATATTTACAGGGGATTATTAGGATAGGTAGTTTGTGACGCCACCTGTGGTATCTGGTTATTTGGACCAGCGCTGCTATAAGGACTTTCACAGGGGATGTTATGGGGCAGCTTGGTAGTAAGTCTCCCACAGGTGAGACGGGTCCCTGGAAGTCTATGGTGATGGAACAGGGTGTAGATAATAATTCAGTCGCACACAATGCAGCTTCTTTTCATACCTTTTACTGGTAGATGGTTCATGCAGGTCCCGGGGAGCTGGTCGGGGTGGAGAGTGCACATTCGGGTAACAGCTGAGCAGGTTAGAGGCCTCCTTTACTTCCATATACATGTGAGTCCAACTTGCCTGAAGCGAAGTTAACTCTGAATCTCCAGCTTTCTCAATAGCTGTACTGCCCGGCCAACGTTGTGGTGGAGCCTTCTATGTGGTGAGAACAGAGTCCTTTTATGCGGGGCCCTGCTAAAAGTCCTTGTTCCTCCTGACTCCGGTTACGTATTGACACTTAGGGCTGCTCTCTGCGACCTGTAGTCCAGATGCCTCCGGTTTTCTTGTTACTATGCTTGAAACAATAGCAACGCTTCGGACTCCGGTGTCCGGCAATTTAGTGCAGGCAATCAAATACCTGAAGCACTTCTCTATCTGTCTTCTCCACTTTGCCCTTCGCCCTGCTCTCGCTCTTAGCATAAACACTTGTAGCTTCGTTGGTAATGTCAGCTTTCTCCTAGAGCTCGCTGAGCAGCTCTCAGTATCCTCCTTACTTCAGCTTCTGTTGAGGTACTGATTAAGGGTAGCTCTGACTAGGCTAGGATGATCCACTTCACCCGTACTAGCCTCCACTTGCTTGTCAGGTGAGCTACGCTAGCTCTGCGAGGATTCAATCCTTTCTCCTCTCCTTCCAAGTCCAGACTCCACTGGCACTGAACTGCACTGTCCGAAGACAGGAAACAGACTGAACTCTGATTGCTAAGTGTCACTTCCTCTTGTACCCCTGATGGTGTGTCTAAAAGTGTGAGTGAAGTGCATAGATATCAAGCTTTGCTGTTACCTTCCTGTGCACTCTCCTGGATTTTTATGTGTGCCTGCGTAGCTGGGCTACACACGAGGAATGAAGTTTGGGAAACACTGATGTTGTATACTAACCAATGTGTGCTTTCTCGTTTCAGGGGAGAGAATTGTGAAGCGGTGGCGGTCTGTGAGGGATCGCTTTAAGAAGGAGTTCAATAAGGAGATGCGGGCCCCGAGTGGTTCTTCAGGACGCCAGAGCAAGTACACTAAGCACGAGCTCTGGCGTTCCTGCGTGAAACAATGGTCACCAGAAGGTAAATATTACCATCAAATGTTAACATGTATCCAATGTTTTTTTTTGCAGCCAGGGCCATTCAACATCTGTATATTAATTTTATGTTTTTTCTTTCTTCCACAGCATCGGTGACCAGCACTCGGGCGCCCGCAGAGTTGGCGCCTTCTAGAGCGATCCCTCACGAGACCGACACCGAGGGACACTTCGACCAACCCTCTACATCTGCACCTTCCCACACATTTGATCCCGCAGTCCCCTCCACCAGCGCTGGAGCAGCGTGGCCGGCTGCATTACATGAATCTGCTGGTCAGGACAGGGCCGGCGTCAGCACCCGGCACACCCGGGCAAGTGCCGGGGCCCTGAGCAGGCGGGGGGGCCCACTCGCAGTCTGGCACCCCCGCGCCCGTTAGCGGAGGAGAGCGGTGTCAGCGCCGCCACTGGGCCACCCCCCCCGCTTGCTCAGGGCCCCGGCATCAGCTGGCACAATACTTACCTCTCCCGTGCCTCCGCTGTCGCAGATCCGGGCTCCAGGGGGCGCCGGCGATTCCTCTCACAGCAGCGCCGCTGAATGACGTCATCATTCAGCGGCCGGCTGTGGCAGAAAGCGCGGGGACGCCGGACAGATAAGACGTGTGTGTGTGTGTGTGTCTCTGTGTGTGTCTGTGTGTATGTAGTGCGGTGCTTTGTGTGTGTATGTGTGTGTGTGTGTGTGTGTGTATGTGTGTGTGTATGTATGTGAGAGAGTGCTTGTGTGCTGTCTGTGTGTGATGATGGGCAGGCATTGCTGATAATAGGGAGGCATTGATGATGATGATGGGGAGAAGATGATGATAATGGGCAGGCATTGATGATAATGGGCAGGCATTGATGATGGGGAGAAGATGATGATGGGCAGGCATTGCTGATAATGGGGAGGCATTGATGATGATGGGGAGAAGATGATGATAATGGGCAGGCATTGATGATAATGGGCAGGCATTGATGATGGGGAGAAGATGATGATGGGCAGGCATTGATGATGATGGGGAGGAGATGATGATGGGCAGGCATTGCTGATAATGGGGAGGCATTGATGATGATGGGGAGAAGATGATGATAATGGGCAGGCATTGATGATAATGGGCAGGCATTGATGATAATGGGCAGGCATTGATGATGGGGAGAAGATGATGATGGGGAGGAGATGATGATGATGGGCAGGCATTGATGATAATGGGGAGGCCATGATGATGATGGGGAGGCAATGATGATGATAAGGAGGCAATCATGATGATAATGGGGAGTCTTTCCACAGCGCCCTTTCCTGAGCCGTAACAGTGCAGAACGCAGTACAGCGCAGAGGAGAGCTCCATATTTTGTATGGAGCATTATATGGGGACCAGTATCCTGTATGGAGCATTATATGGGGACCAGTATCCTGTATGGAGCATTATATTGGGTCCAGTATTCTGTATGGAGCATTATTTTGGGTCCAGTATTCTGTATGGAGCATTATATGGGGGGTGACATCCTGCATGGGGTATTATATGGGTGATGAGGGGGAGACTGTGGTGCCCATAATATTGTATGGAGGACTGTACTGTCCAGTCTGTTCTGTGCGCTGTGAGGATTTGGCGGTTTTTGAGCTATTGTACAATTTACAATAGATATCACTCATGTAATGGAAGAAGTGAAGTATTTGGCATTGTACTGTACCTATATTTCTCTGCTGTATCTGTGCATCATGAATCGTGGTCTGTGTTAAAGGGGCCCACTGAGGCTCTTTCGCCCGGGGCCCATAAAAACCTGGAGCCGGCCCTGGGTCAGGATATAGCATTCCCTTTACCCTACCCTTCTGACCCTGCCACCTCTAGTACAGCTGCGGGTCCTGGGCGGCAGCGTCAGAGGGGTCAGGAAAAGAACTATGCGCCCGAGTTCTTGCATATGAATGCATCTTTCCAGAACTGTCTTAAGGTATTATCTGAACAAGTTGCCGCAGGCGTTCATCAGATAATCTCCCTAGTTGGTGAGGTAAAGACACTTCTGCAAACTGTGCAGTCAGAGGCAAGAGCATCACCGAACCACAGTTTTTTTAGGTCGGTTGCGGAGCGCATAGATCCGCTATCTGCTGACCAGCAGATGTATGTGATGCACACGTGCCACGCTGCTCTAGTGCAGGTTCTCTCCCATACTCCTCCATCCACCCGAGTCGTTCCTCCACCTCCCCCCCTACAGCCGCCGTACATCTCCCCCCCTCCACCTGCCATCCCTCCTCCCCCTCCTATTCAATACCAGCCACCTCCCCAGGTCCATCAACCTCCCCAATTCCAACCACCTCCCCAGTACCAACCACCTCCCCAACTGCAGTCACCTCCCAGTACCAGCAACCTACCCACTACCAGCCACCTACCCCGTACCACACTCCTACCTCGTACCGATCTCCTTCCCCCTTCCAATTCCCTACCATGTCACCTGCTCCTCCTGCCCAACCCTCCACTCCACCACCACCCACCTGTTCTGCCTTGTCTTCCCATTCTTTTAGTCTTTCCACCCCTTCACCTCTTCCTGTTCCTTCCACACCACCATCCCGGTCGTCCCTCCACACTCCCACGGTCGAAGTGTCCCACAGCCCCTCCAGCAGTATTTCCACCCCACACTACACTGACCTGTAGTTTATGTAAAAATGTTTTCATACATTTCTTTATAAAAAAAAAAAAAGTTGAAAAAAAAAATGCTTAAAAAAATAAAGTTTACAAAAATAATAAAGTTGAATAAAAAAAAATAAAGTTTACAAAAATAATAAAGTTGAATAAAAAATAAAGTTTATTTAAACGTTAAAAATTGGGCCACAAGGCCTACTTTGATACCAATTATATTAAAAAATATTTTTTTCAATAAATTGTTCATTGTTTTAACATTGTTGTCTGTCTTTTATTTATAGGATGTTAAGTTTTAAATTTGGCATACAGGTACACCTAACTTTGGCTAAAAGGTTCATAAATGCAACCTTTTTCCCAAAGTTGTGTCCCGGGTTGTGTAGTATGCAAAGTATATTATCTTTTTCAAAAAATTGTGTACTTTGTTAGGTTATCCCCTACAACAGAGTTCCCCTACTCCAGTCCTCAAGGCCCACCAACATATCAGGTTTTCAGGATTTCCTTTGTATTGCATAGGTGAGGCAATTATCACCTGAGCAATACAAATGAAATCCTGAAAACAAGAACTGTTGGTGGGCCTTGACGACTGGATTTGGGGAACCATGGCCTACAATGTACACTTTTTTGGGAGAAAAGGTGAAATATTTTTGTTAAAACAATTTCGCCTTTTGTCCAAAAAAAGTGTACATTGTAGACCAGGGTTCCCCAACTCCAGTACTCAAGGCCCACCAACATATCAGGTTTTCAGGATTTCCTTTGTATTGCACAGGTGAGGCAATTATCACCTGAGCAATACAAAGGAAATCCTGAAAACCTCATATGTTGGTGGGCCTTGAGTACTGGAGTTGGGGAACCCTGGTCTACAATGTACACTTTTTTGGGAGAAAAGGTGAAATACTTTTGTTAAAACAATTTTGCCTTTTGTCCAAAAAAAGTGTACATTGTAGACCAGGGTTCCCCAACTCCAGTACTCAAGGCCCACCAACATATCAGGTTTTCAGGATTTCCTTTGTATTGCACAGGTGAGGCAATTATCACCTGAGCAATACAAAGGAAATCCTGAAAACAAGACCTGTTGGTGGGCCTTGAGGACTGGATTTGGGGAACCATGTCCTACAATGTACACTTTTTTTGGACAAAGGGTGAAATACTTTTGTTAAAACAAACAGCCATGGACAGAACTATGGCAAAAAGGTTACAGACAGTAGAAAACACACAAGAAGGTAGACAAGTAAACTTTTAAAGGTTTATTGTGGGTAAAGACATTTTTAAAAGAACAAATACATTTATCACACTCTGTCATCCTGCCAGTCAACACTACCTTCTGGTGACACAAAGTATTGGGCAAACTGGTCCCTCATTCTTGAAACCGCGACTGTACTGCGAGTGGTAATGTTGCTGTAGTCGTGCAAAGTTGTTTCTTGATTGTGGTCCTCCATAGAAATTGGTTCCTTGGTTAGGACAAAATTATGTAGGACCACGCACGCTTTAACAACATCATTCACAGTCTCGGTCTTCAAGTTAATTGCAGTCAAAAGGACACGCCATTTAGCTGTCATAATGCCAAAGGCACACTCCACCATCCGTCTGGCTCTTGTGAGGCGGTAGTTAAATATCCGCTTTGTATGTGTTAATCCTCTGCTGGCGTACGGCTTCAAGAGGTGTTCAGACAGCTGGAATGCCTCATCACCTACACAAACGAATGGCATCGGTGGGCCTGAGGTTTGAGGCAGTGGCCTGGGGGGGGAAACTGAAAACTGTTTCCGTACAGTTTACGGCCCATAGCAGAAAGTTTAAAGACTTGGGAGTCATTTGACCGTCCATAAGACCCAATGTCCACCGCAATAAACTTGTACTCTGCATCTGCAATAGCCATCAGGACAACCGAAAAATATTTTTTATAGTTAAATAATTCTGATCCGGTTCCTGAAGGCTTTTGAATGCGGATGTGTTTTCCATCAACGGCGCCCAGGCAATTGGGGAACTGGCAGATGCATAAAAACTGGTCCGCTATTTCAAGCCACCGCTCTGTTGTTGGCTCTGGAAGAAATTCTCCAACCAAACTATCCCACAGAGCACGACAAGTGTAGTTTATTATCCCGGATAGTGTGGAGATTCCCAGCCGATATTGAAAATGGAGCGATGACAGAGTTTCGCCAGTTGCCAGAAATCTGAAAACAAAATAGACATTACAAATTATTTCAGAAACACAGCATTACATACCAGAACTCAGCTATAACTATTGCAGATACCAAAAATAATAACATCAATGAAAAACACTGTTTTATAACAAAATTTTGGCTACTGATATGGTTTCCTAGTTGTCCTGTGATGTTAAATAAATGATAAAATTACAAGTGTGCTCAAGCAAACAGATCCAATACATATAGCTTACCTTATAGTGACCATGAGACGCTCCGCCGGAGATATCGAGAACCGACAGTAGGTGTCCGATTTTTTAATTTGGTCTCCAACACGCTCTAGCAAATCGTCAAAGTTTTCTTTGTTCATACGCAGATATGCAAAAAACTTCTCTGGATTTTGTCGCAGCTCTATGTTCAGTGTTGAATAGACACCACAAGTTAATCTCTGTGCCGTGATGGGGTGGATCCACATACGTCGTCATCTTCGCTGGCGCTGACGCATAATGCGCTGCTCCTCAATCTTTCGCTCCTTCTCCAGAACTATAAACCTCAATCGATTCATCTCCGCAGTAAAATCAACAAGATTCTTGAAGATATTGCCGATAATGACATCCATGTTCGCCAATCACTTGCTACTTGCTCTTCTCTCCAACCTGCACTTGCTCCTCTACAACCTGTCAAAGATGGGATGTAGGAACAGTGTATATATAGGATCACAGTAGCCAATCATGTTTGGAACCCCAAAAAGGGGCGTTCTTAAAAACCGTATCCGGCGCATTCCGGCATCAACGGATGCAAAACCGGATACACCGGATGAGACGGATCCGGTTTTTGTACGGATCACAGAACCGGATCCGGCGAAAAACCGGATGCGGCGCATCCGGTTTTTCATACTAGTTGCCGGATGCGGCGCTGTGGAAAAATGAAGGGGCCCGTCAGGCGCAAAACGGATGTGTGAAAGAGGCCTAATTGGTCTAGAGTTCTGTCATTGGGGCCTATCAGTTTCAGCCAAAATGGGTTCAGCTTCCAAAATAGGTTACGACTCCTTTGGCCAAATCTAAGTGTAAGTATTATAGGGCTATGATCTGAGATGCCCCTGTTCCCATGTTCCACATCCCCCACCCACATTGCCAAGTTGCTAGAACCAAATATATAATCTATACGAGATAGAGTGCATCTAATGGACGAGTGAGAGGTATATTCTCTCGCGTCAGGATGACGTATCCTCCATAAATCCAACCAACCACTGCCCTCAATGAGCAATGATAGCGGAGATGGAGAGCAGGTTGTCCCGGGTACTCCATCATCTAGTCTAAGTCTATCCAGACCGTTATCCATGACTAGGTTAAAATCCCCCATGCACATAACTAGTGCATCTGGATAATTTAAAGCAAAGCTTACCGCCTTTTTGACGATTGATATATTAGCTGGGGGTGGGTTATAGACACACATTATGACGTAGTCTTTCAAATCTATCAACGCATGCACGAAAACAAAGCATCCCTCAGGGTCTTTCCGAGCCTCCTTGACCTCCCATCTAGTGTCCTTATGGATTAACAAAGAAACCCCTCTAGAGTAACTGGTGTGAAACGCATGTATGGACCATTGTACAAATGGTTTCTGCACATAACGAGCCGAATCTCTGGTCAAGTGTGTTTCAACCAAGGACACAATGTGAGGACGATGACGTTTAACCTGGGAAAAAACCTTAATTCTCTTTCAGGGAGACCCAAGACCTCTCACATTCCATGTCATGCATATTAATTCAGACCCCATGGTCCTTTGTCTTAGTATGGTGTACAGTGTTGTGCAGGCTGAACCTTACAGGCAGCATAATTAATATCTTGGCAGCAGTACCTATATAAACATCAATCAACAATAGTAAAACGAGAAAAAACAAAATAAAGCTCAAAGAGGAGCATAGTCCCAAGCTCCTGTAAAAAACAAAAAAGAGTCCAAAAATGGAGGAGCAAAATCCTGTGCTCCTATCGTGAGGTAGTTCTAGAGGAATGATGTGCACACTGTTTGTCTGGAAGATGGTGCAGGCTGAACGATTGATCCAATAAAGTAGAAAAACAGCCGCACTCGATATTAGATGCAAAAGGCAATAATTCATTTATTCAAGTGTGTAAACATCACCAGGTATATTAAATGCGTGGCATGCAAAATTAACGGACAACAATACTGAGGTTGACGTTTCGACCAAAGATGGTCTTTTTCAAAACCTCGCTGAAAAACAAATACAAGGACATGGTGAGAAAATATTATACATCAAAACATGACACAAATAAAAAGAAAGAAAATACAATAACAATATTCCCAAATTCAAAAGGAAGGGGAATAAAAACAAAATACAGAAACTGGATGCCATATATACAGAGTAACAATATGCAATCAAAATTATGAACATTAAAATATTAATAGAACTGGAGCAGCGAGTAGTTCCCTGCAAGAAGCGTCCTCTATGTGCTAGACAATATATACTATGTACATATATACAAATATACAACTACATGCAGATATAGTGCCTGAATCATCCTGGTATATAGCAATAATTATTGTCAATAAGAGAGTAAAAAGACCTATTGGAAATCTCATACTGCATATATGATGTAAAAGTTTCAGGCATACTGATCACAAAGATGGACCCATCTACTAACCTTAATATGCAAAATATGGAAGAGTGGAAGTGCAGAGGGCAAGTTCCGTGCACACTAAAAGGAGTTAAATAAGATAAAAGAAAAAATAGGAAAAAAGAGGAGCAGAGATTAGTCAAAGGGAGACATAATTACAAAATCATGGAAGCGATAGTAAGAGGAAAGGAGTACCAACCTAAAGATTACTGTGGTTGTAGTCTGTCCGTCGGATAGGAGCGTGTGAGCTCAGTGGTGGTGTAGGTTGCGCTTAAATAGCAGCATCTGGACGCTATATCCGGTCATAATTGTTGCTAATACGTGGCTGCAAGCGCTGGTAGGAGGCTTGACACACAGAAGCGTGTCACCACCTTCCGCGCATGCGCAGAAGGCTGAGGGACTTAAGAATGTGAAAAGATGTGTGGCTAAATTGGAGTGGCTACATATCATTCAATGCGCTTACACATTCATATGAAGGGAATCCCCAAATGTCAGGGTTGTGAATTAGGAGCGCAGGAGCGATCAAGATACTTAATATCAAGTCAGAACGCTACTAAAGTTGTGTTAAATGCAAGGAAAGGTTGGTACATGTCAGAACTAAAGAGAATGAATGCTAAGAAGTGGAGCCAATGAAAAAGGAAGAGGGAAAATAAAAAAACCATGAAATGAAAATAATTTTTTTTTTTTTTTAAAAATAGGGTAAATAAAATAAAAATAAAAATAATGATAATAATAAAAGTAAAAATGAAAATAAATGAAAATAAAATAAAATTAAAAATAAAACTAGTGAAGATAGGCGATAGGAATAGCAACAGGCAATCAAAAAAGGAGAAAAACCGGTCATGAAATGAAAAAAAGGGGAAAAAATAAAGACAAAAAATAAAGAGTAAAATTAAAAATAAAAATAAAAGTAAAAATTAAAAAATATAATCAAAAATTGAAAAAATTAAAATGAATATAACCACAAAAGAAAGATAAAGTATAAGGTGTGAAAATATGGAACTTACCCAAAGGTTAACGGAGAAGAAGAGGAAAAAGGAAAAGGACTTTTTTTGGGTGAAGATTCTTCACGTGGTCTCCCTGCTAAGAGATCTAAAGAGACAAACGATTAAGGTACCAACTTTTAATCAGAAAACCTGGAAGTAAAAAAATTAATAATTTGGTCATGAATACGTATCCAAGGTCTGTTTTAGCAGAAAGTTAAATCCAATTCCCTATTAAGGCCTTTTGGTGCTAGGGTTTGTAATGTATGTATCCAAAAGGATTCCCGCTCCTTCAGGAGCTTAATGTGATTCCCTCCGCGTCTTGGTTTATCAACTTGCTCTATAACTTGAAAGCGGAGTTGTGATACAGAGTGGTTTGTTGTTGAAAAATGATGGGTAATGGAAGCCATGCTTTTTTCAGTCTGATGGTAGATTTGTGACTTGAAATTCTGTCCCTAACGTGTTGCGTGGTTTCTCCTATATAGAGGAGGCCACAGGGGCATTTGACCAGATAGACTACGAAATTAGTATTGCATGTGAAAAACCCATTAATTTTGTATCTTTTGCCTGTGTGTGGATGGACAATATCACCTGACTTGATAACATTGGCACAACAGGCACAGCCCAAGCATGGAAATGTGCCTAACCTTTGAGACCCCAAAAAGGATTGCTTAGGTTGTTTGATGAAGCTACCCACGTCTGCTTGGACCAACTGGTCTCTGAAGTTCTTTGGTCTCCTCTTGCACATAAGTGTAGGTTACTGAAACGGAGTAATCTGTGGATATGCTTTAGTCAGGAGAGGCCAATTTTTATTGATGGTACTATACACTAGGGCCATTACCGGGTGATGGGTATGAATAAAGGGAACCCGATCAGGTTTAGGAGATCCAGTTGAAGGGGGGTTACATGTAAGTGCTCTATGTTTTTCAGAGGTAAGAATCTTTTCTGGGTATTTTCTTTCCCTACATTTTTGGGCCATTTCATCCAACCGGGTTTCAACCAATTGCTTGTCAGAGACTATTTTGGTTATCCTGTGAAATTGGGAACGTGGCAGACTTTCCTTTGTTGATTTTGGGTGGCAACTTGAGTAAAGTAGGAGATTATTGCAATCCGTAGGTTTAGTGTAGAGATCTGTGTGAAGGCCCCCTTCTTCATTTTTGATAACTAATGTGTCAAGAAATGGGATCTTAGAGGAATCCCAATTCAGCACAAATTGTAGTTCCGTTCTGACATCGTTGATTTGTGATACGAAACAAGTTAGGGTGTTAGGCGCTCTGTCTCATAGACAAAAGATATTGTCTATGTAGCGGAGCCAGCACTTTGAGTGCAACTGAAAAAGATGATTATTGTAAACATGGAGATTTTCAAAAGCATCCATATAAAGATTAGCATAGGCAGGTGCCATATTTGACCCCATAGCCGTACCACAAACTTGGTAAAAGAACTGATCACCAAACAGAAAATAGTTCTCGTTTAGAACCAAAGATAATAGATCCAAGATAAATTGTTGTGAGTTTGGACTAAGATTGGAAAACTGAAGTGGAATACCCACAGCCTCCAAACCAAGATCATGTTTGATCAAGGTGTAGAGGCTCTTGACATCAAGTGTCACTAAGAGGCATTGTGATGAAATGTCAGTAATAGATTTAATAGTACTAATAAAGTGACCAGTGTCCAATACAAAAGACCTAGTTTTCTTGACAAGTGGAGTAAGATATTTTTCCAGAAAAATCGACAGAGGTGATAGAATGGAATCTGTTGAAGCAACGATAGGGCGTCCTGGAGGGTTGATAAGTGATTTATGGATTTTGGGAAGAGTGTAGAAGACAGGTGTTTTCGGGTGTGGATTTGTCAAGAATTTTGCTGCTTTTTGGTCAATGCAATTGTTGGCTAGGTATTTTTTAAGGAGAGTTTCTATTTTTGTCCTGATTATAGGTGTAGGGTCGATGGAAATCTTTTTATACGTAGAAGTATCTGACAACTGGTTATTGATTTCTCTAATGTAGTCGACTTGGTTCATAATAACTATCGTCCCACCCTTGTCAGCTGGTTTGATAGTAATACTTTTGTTTGTTCTTAGTGATTCAATGGCCCGTTTCTCAAGAGATGAGATATTATTTTTGGTAGGAAGTAGGCCTTTTTGTTGTTTTGTGAGTATATCGTGTATCTCTCGGTCTATCAAATCAATACATGCTTCCGCTGCATGATAAACACGTGGCGGATGAAATGTACTTTTATTAAACAACCCTAAAGTAGAAAATGGACAACTCAGATATTGGGGCAGAAACCCCACTAACAGTAGGGGTTCTGTTCCTAATTGTATCTTCCTGAAGACCAAAGTGAGTCTTTAAACGAATAGTACGATAAAAATATTGAAGGTCTTGTTCCAATTTGAAGCTATCCCACTGAGGAGTGGGGCAGAACGAGAGTCCACATTGTAGTACAGTTAATTCTACCGGGTTAAGTGTGTACGAGGATATATTAACCACCGATCTGGTGTTCCTACCTGTGACCTCGTCACCATTCGTTCGGTTTGATTTGTTCCTTGACCTCCTTGTCGTTCTCCCCCTGTCGGGCAAGAATTGCCCCTCCTGGGCTGTCTTCTTCCTAAAAAAATGGCCTTGAGTTTGGTTGTAAGTAGAGCCACTGCTGTCTGAGCTGAAAGAACCAGGGCGCCTTGAGGAATAATTGCCTCGCCATTGTCCAGAGTTGGTTGATTCGTTCCACCTGTAGACCCGTTCCGTTCTGTAGTCTTCTGAATCCCTGTGGAATTTATTCCTTTTCCTCTTTTGTAGGATTCTACGGTTTTCTTCAATGATTTTATCAATTTTTGTTTTCAGATTTTGCCAATCCTGTGTTGATAAAGTGGAGCAGAGTTGTTCTTCAATGGATTTCACTTTTGCTTCAGTTTCGGTTATGGCTGTATGGAGAGTCTCGATGGTCAGAAGTATGATGTCCAGTGAGCACTTGTTTAAAATTTGCTTGTATTTTTCACAGTACTCAGGTTTATCAGAAAAAAGCGTAGGGCGCAGGTTGCATCGGAGCCCTCTAGGGATACGATTAAGCTTGAAGTATTCGGCCAAGGTGACTGAATGAAGATCATACGACATTAATCTTCTACGCTCTCTTTCATAATCCCTGCTTCTAATCTCCTGTGCTGGAGTGCGTAGAAAATCACTAGAGTTAGTGATTTTGGATAGAATGGTCATAGCTGCAGTTTCATCAAATGCAAAGGTTTGCGTAGACATCAGGGAACAGGTGCAGACATCAACAAAATTAACACAGTTCTAGAGGAATTATGTGCACACTGTTTGTCTGGAAGATGGTGCAGGCTGAACGATTGATCCAATAAAGTAGAAAAACAGCCGCACTCGATATTAGATGCAAAAGGCAATAATTCATTTATTCAAGTGTGTAAACATCACCACATATATTAAATGCGTGGCATGCAAAATTAACGGACAACAATACTAAGGTTGACGTTTCGACCAAAGATGGTCTTTTTCAAAACCTCGCTGAAAAACAAGTACAAGGACATGGTGAGAAAATATTATACATCAAAACATGACACAAATAAAAAGAAAGAAAATACAATAACAATATTCCCAAATTCAAAAGGAAGGGGAATAAAAACAAAATACAGAAACTGGATGCCATATATACAGAGTAATAATATGCAATCAAAATTATGAACATCAAAATATTAATAGAACTGGAGCAGCGAGTAGTTCCCTGCAAGAAGCGTCCTCTATGTGCTAGACAATATATACTATGTACATATATACAAATATACAACTACATGCAGATATAGTGCCTGAATCATCCTGGTATATAGCAATAATTATTGTCAATAAGAGAGTAAAAAGACCTATTGGAAATCTCATACTGCATATATGATGTAAAAGTTTCAGGCATACTGATCACAAAGATGGACCCTATCGTGAGGTAAACAGGGGGATACCCTCACTGAAAACAGCATACAGTATTGTTGTTGATTTGGACGCTAGTGAAAAGAGCTCCAATCTTGCAACCAGTAGGAGAATTCCAAATACCCGCACATATATCATGACTCCTTTTCACAAGATCCCAGATGGGTCTGTAGCCATTCAGATGCCTTGGCCGGATCCGTAAAAAATACAGAAGAACCTTCATGGACAATTCAGAGACGAGCTGGATAAATCATGGAGCAAAGAACATTCTTTCCTCGAAGCTGCTTCTTGATCTCCGTGAATTGTGCCCTTTGCTTCTGGAGTTCCATGGAAAAGTCAGGGAATAGTGAAATTGTGGCGTTGTTAAATTTGATGGGACTTCTTTGCCGCGCCATATGCAATATAGCATCCCTGTCCTTACAATTAAGAAGTCTCGCCAGAAAGGGTCTAGGTGGAGCGCCCGGAGGGAGTGGTCTTGTAGGGACCCTATGAGCCCTTTCCACAGAGAATGTAGAGGAGAATCCATCACCCAGAGTGTCCTTAAGCCAACTTTCAAGGAACTGCTCAGGCTGCTGACTTTCCGATCGCTCCGGTAAACCAATCATTCAAATGTTATTGCGGCGCAGTCTATTTTCCAGATCATCCGCCTTCTGTTTCCAAGCATTTATAGAGCCAGACACCTTGGTTAATCTGGCCTCCATGGGTGGAAGAGTGTCCTCTAAGTGAGATACCCTCGTCTCCATCTCCGTAATGCGCCCCCTCATGGCCTGCATATCTTGCTGGAGACGCCCCACCTCAGAGTGCACGTCCTCTATTTTCTCGGTCAAAAATGTTCTGGTCAGGGAAATGGCCTGCATTAACTGCTCGGATGCCTGCCTTAGAGTTAGATCCTCGGTGACGCCACTCTCCACACCATCAGAGGCTTGGTTTTTATGCTGATCTCCAGTTTTGGAAGTATTCCTAAGAGAACGTGCATTATCAGACTGGTCAGATCTTGCAAATTCCTTTAATTTGTCTGCCATGCTTGACCCCTTTGAGCGATTCATGATTAATAGTAATGAAGTATGGCAAGTTTAACGACTATATAATGCAAAAGTCCCCTCTTCCAGGAGCAGAAGCACCGCTATTAGGGAATATACGGTATGGATGTGCTGGTTGTACAGATGGCTACAGAAAGTTCACTTTAGGAAGACTTTGATTGCTGCAGCAAGCTGAGAATAATTTACGGTCTTGTAGGTCAGGAGGTGCTGCTGTGTCACAGAGCCTGTATGAGGGCAGCAGGCAGACACAGGGGATCACAGACTCCCGAGACAGCCGGAGAATAAGCACCAGGCGGGGCAGCTAAATGTCAATAATGGAGTGCATGGCTCATTTTTCAGATCTTCCTTTTTTTATGCCTCCTGTGAAAAGACATGCTGCTCCCCAGGTCTAGGATCTGCAGTGCTGTGTCTCCTTCCTGATGGAGCACACAGCTAAGATGGCCGCCGTCCTCCTCAGGCCTCGTGTCCTTGCCTGCACTCCCTCAGATCTCTGCTCACCGGAGCTATGAATCGTTTCTCCGGGCAGGGTGTCCAGGTAATCAGCCGAGAAATTGCTAGACTGACAGGATGATTAACAGGATGTGAGGAGCTAGTTATCAGCGCGTCCTCTCAGCTCACTTACATCGCCACGCCCCTCACCGTTGGTGATTTTTGATAGGGCCTAAATCACCCTGCCTTTTTTCTTTATAGTGAATATTATTTTGTCCTGTATTATACATAATAAGTAACAATATAATACAAAAATAAGGCTCATCAAAGAGGATGTATTATCTATTAGGTCAATGGGTGGTGTCATAAGTACAGTGTCTTCCTCCTTTTCTTTGTGCAGAGCGATAGACATCACTGATAAGTCAAACTCTACTTATACAGTTGAGAATGGCTGGATTTTACACTCACTTATTAATGGTGCATTGGATTTTACACTCACTTAATGGTGCATTGGATTTTACACTCAATAATGGTGTGTTGGATTTTACACTCATTTAATAATGGTGCATTGGATTTTACACTCACTTCATAATGGTGCATTGGATTTTACACTCAATAATGGTGCACTGGATTTTACACTCAGTAATGGCGCACTGGAGACAAAGATCCGAGTCCCCTAAATTTCCATGTTCTGAACCCCTCCAAGCTGGCCGGTGTTGGGAGCCATGTTGTGTCCCATACTGGGGTGATATGAACACAGCCTGCCATCCCCAGCTAACCATTCGCTCCTCACCATAGTTTGTAGCTTAGATGTTTAGTTTGGAACTTCTCTGCCTCTATAGCTTCCAATGGCCGATGTGTATTTAGATGGTATAGTAGCATGACCACTAGAATTATTATCAGATATTTCACTACTTCTAAGGTGTAGATTGTTATGTTATGGTAGCTGAGGAGAAACCACAAAAAATAGCCAAAGTAGCAATACACCAGAGAGGCTGGAAACTATTGGATTGCAGTAACCTGAACTAACCGCCACACTAGAAGTAGCCGTGGAGCGTACCTACGGTGATCCTAGACGCCTCGTCACAGCCGGAGAGATAGCTACACCTAAAAGCAGAAAGATGAATGCTATCTGCCCCGGAGCAGAATCCCCAAAGAAACAGGAAGCCCCCGAACATGTAATGGCGGTTAGACAAGAAGAAAACACGGACACAGACAGAAAATAGAATGAGCAAACGCTGGGGCCCAATCTGTCTAGATAGAAAAGTATAGGAAAGAATTCTGACTGCAACCCCAAAAAAACCCTGACAAAAATACCAACACTTCTGATTAACAAAAAACCTGAGATCACACGATCTACCACCTAAATCAGATCTCTGGTGTAACACACAGCAACACAGCAAATAAAACGTGACAAAGGAACAAAGCAAAAAAGCAAACACACAATAAGCACAATTGCAGCGCAAGACCCCAAAAGGGGACCAGGCTGCAGTCCACTGCAAGCAGCAAACCAGCAGTGAAAATCCAACAGAGGAAAAAAAAAAAAAACACTTATCTGAATGAGAGCAGGAAACCAAGATGTGCTCCAAGCAAGAGGAGGAGGAACAATTGATTACCGGCAAGGCTGCTGGGAACTCAGGTCACTTATATCATACCATTCAGAGCCAGCTGAAGGCCATTCAGTAATTAGTTCATTACCCTCAGCAACCACCGGAGGGAGCCCCAGCTCAGAAGTCGCCTCCAAGGTATTCACAGCAGTACCCCCCTTGAGGAGGGGTCACTGAACCCTCACCTGCGCAACCAGGCCGATCAGGATGAGCTCGATGATAGGCACGGATAAGTCTCCCAGCATGGATGTCCGAAGCAAACACCCAAGAATTGTCCTCCTGACCATAACCTCTCCACTTAACCAAATACTGGAGTTTCTGTATAGCAAAACGAGAATCCAATATTTTCTCAACCATATACTCCAAATTGCCCTCAACCAAAACAGGATCAGGAGGCGCAGCCACAGAAACCACTGGCTCGATAAATCTCTTCAATAAGGACTTGTGACACACGTTATGGATCTTAAATGTCCCTGGAAGAAGCAAACGGAAGGAAACAGGATTAATAATTTCCATGATCTTATAAGGTCCAATGAACCTTGGCTTAAATTTTGGAGATGCAACCTTCATAGGGATATTTCTTGAGGACAACCAAACCAAGTCCCCCACTTTAAAACGAGGACCATCAGTCCTATGCCGGTTGGCAAACCGCTGGGCTTTCTCTTGAGAGAGAGACAACCTCTCCACTACCTGGTCCCAAATCTGCTGCATACGCTGCACAATAGAGTCAACTCCCGGACAGACAGAAGCCTCCGCCTGTCCTGAAGAAAATCGAGGGTGAAACCCAGAATTGCAGAAAAATGGAGACATCAAGGTGGCAGCGCTAGCCCTATTATTAAGAGCAAACTCAGCCAAAGGCAAAAAAGAGACCCAGTCATCTTGATCAGCAGACACAAAACATCTCAAATAAGTCTCCAAGGTCTGGTATTTTCTCTCGGCTTGTCCATTGGTCTGAGGGTGAAATGCAGAGGAGAAAGATAACTGAACTCCAAGTTTAGAACAAAATGTCCTCCAAAATCTGGAAACAAAATGGACTCCTCTGTCAGTCACAATGTTCTCCGGAATGCCATGTAACCGAACCACATGCTGAAAGAACAAAGGCACCAACTCGGAGGAGGAAGGCAACTTAGGTAATGGCACAAGATGTATCATCTTGGAAAACCTATCACAGATTACCCAGATAACGGTCATTCTCTGAGAAACAGGGAGGTCAGAAATAAAATCCATAGAAATATGGGTCCATGGCCTCTTGGGTACAGGTAATGGCATTAACAAACCACTAGAACGAGAGCAAGGCTTGGAACGAGAGCAAGTCCCACAGGACTGCACAAAGTCCCTGACGTCACGAGACAAAGTAGGCCACCAAAAGGAGCGACTCACCAAGTCTCTGGTACCAAAAATCCCAGGATGACCAGCCAACGCGGAACAATGAATCTCAGACATCACACTGCATGGGCTCAGGAGCTGCCTCACAGGGCAACACTATCTCACGCATACCTCTGCGCTCACGCAAACGTCTGTCAATTTGAATAGCCAAAGACATAGAATCATTGAGGGAACAGGGAATCCCACCATAACGTCCTTTACTTTTTCTGACAGACCCTTTCGAAAAAGGGCTGCCAAAGCATCATCATTCCATTTGGTCAGGACTGCCCACTTTCGAAATTTCTGACAGTACAACTCAGTGTCTTCAAGACCCTGATTTAATGCAAACAAGATCTTTTCTGCTTGATTAGTGACATTAGGTTCATCGTACAATAACCCAGAGCCTGAAAAAATACATCAATATCATTCAAAACAGGATCCCCAGGTGTCAGGGAAAAAGCCCAATCCTAAGGGTCGCCGCGCAGCAGGGAGATGACAATTTGAACCTGCTGTGCCGCGTTCCCTGAGGACTTAGGCTTTAAGGCAAAAAACAACTTACAGTTATTTTTGAAAATCAGAAATTTAGATCGATCCCCCAAAAACAAATCTGGCATGGGATCCTAGGTTCCACAACCGGCAACCCAGCAAGATAGGTATCAATACTCCGAACCTCAGTGGCAAGCTGATCCACAAGGCCAGACAACTGTGCAAACTCTATTGAGAGAAAAAAAAAATCCTCCTCAGCACCCAGAGAAAAGAGGGAAAAAATGCAACAAACAGAGTTTCCTTATTACTATTTTCCCCTTCTGTGAGTACCATACAATTTTCAGTTTTTGGGCCGGTTATACTGTTATGTTTCGGTAACTGAGGAGAAATAGCAAAAAATAGCAAAAGCGGTAATACACCAGAGAGGATGGAACCTATTGGATTGCATTAACCAGAACTAACCACACAACTAGAAGTAGCCGTGGAGCATTCCTACGGTGATCCTAGACGCCTCGTCACAGCCTGAGAGATAACTACACCTAAAGGCAGAAAGATGAAAGCTATCTGCCCTGGAGCAGATCCCCAAAGAAAATAGGAAGCCCCCAAACATGTAATGGTGGTTAGACAAGAGGAAAGCACGGACACAGACAGAAAATAGAATGAGCAAACGCTGGGGCCCAATCTGTCTAGACAGAAAAGTACAGGAAAGAATTCTGACTGCAATCCAAAAAAAACCCTAACAAAAATACCAACACTTCTGATTGCCAAAAAGCCTGAGATCACACGATCTCATCCACCTAAATCAGATCTCTGGTGTAACAAAACGCTATTCAGCAAATAAAAAGTAACAAAGGAGCAAAGCAAAAGTGCAGACACAAACGGAGCACAATTGCAGTGCCAGACTCCCAAAAGGGAGCAGGCAGCAGTCCACTGCAAGCAGCAAACCAGCAGAGAAAATCAAACAGAGAAAAAAAAAAAACAGCAAACACTTATCTGAAGGAGAGCAGGAAACTAGCCGTGCTTCAAGCAAGACCAGAAGGAACAATTGATAACCGGCAAAGCTGCTGGGAACTCAGGCCACTTATATCCTACCATTCAGCGCCAGCTGAAGGCCATTCAGTAATCAGTTCATTACCCTCAGCAACCACCGGAGGGAGCCCCAGCTCAGAAGCCGCCTCCAGCATATTCACAACATTGATAACTGTGATAAACGCTATCACAGTGACCAAAATAAAAAAAATAGTAAATAAACCCCCCCCTTTATCACCCCCTTAGTTAGGCACATATAATAAAATAAAGAAAATATATTTATTTTCATTTTTCCATTAGGGTTAGGGTTACGGTTAGGGATAGGATTAGGGTTAGGGTTACAATTAGGGTTGAAATTAGGGTTGGGATTAGGGTTAGGGTTACAATTAGGGTTAGGATTAGGGTTAGGATTAGGGTTAGGGTTACAATTAGGGTTGGAATTAGGGTTGGGATTAGGGTTAAGATTAGGGTTAGGATTGGGATTAGGGTTAGGGTTGGGATTTGGGTTAGGGGTGTGTTGGGGTTATGGTTGGAGCTAGAATTAAGGGGTTTCCACTATTTAGGCACATCAGGGGGTCTCCAAACGACATGGCGTTCAAAAAGTCAAATGATGCTCCCTCCCTTCCGAGCCCTGCCGTGCGCCCAAATAGTGCTTTACCCCAACATATGGGGTATCAGCATACTCAGGACATATTGCACACCAATTTTGGGGTTCTAATTTCTCCTGTTACCCTTGAGAAAATAAAAAATAGCTGGCTAAAAAATGATTTTTGAGGAAAAAAAGTATTTTTTATTTTCACGGCTCTACTTTATAAACTTCTGTGAAGCACTTGGAGGTTCAAAGTGCTCACCGCACATCTAGATAAGTTCCTTAGGGGACTAGTTTTCAAAATGGGGTCACTTGTTGGGGGTTTCCACTGTTTAGGCACATCAGGAGCCAATTCTGTATTGAAAAAGTCAAACGGCGCTCCATCCCTTGCAACCTCTGTTGTGCGCCCAAAAAGTGGTTTACCCCCACATATGGGGTATCAGCGTATTGAGGAGAAATTGCACAACAAATTTTGTGGTTCGTTTTCTCTTTTAACACTTGTGAAAATAAAAAAAATTGGTTCTGAAGTAAATTTTTTCAAAAAAGTTAAATGTTAATTTTTTCCTTCCACATTGCTTCAGTTCCTGTGAAGCAAGTAAAGGGTTAATAAACTTTTTAAATGTGGTTTTGAGCACCTTGAAGGGTGTCGTTTTTAGAATGGTGTCACTTTTGGGTATTTTCTATCATATAGACCCCTTAAAGTGACTTAAAATGTGATGTGGTCCCAAAAAAATAAATGTAAAAATGAGAAATCGCTGGTCAACTTTTAACTCTTATAACTTCGTAACAAAAAAAATTTTGTTTCCAAAATTGTGCTGATGTAAAGTAAACATGTGGGAAATGTTATTTGTTAAGAAATTTGTGTGACATATCTCTCTGATTTAAGGGCATAAACATTTAAAGTTTGAAAATTGCTAAATTTTCAAAATTTTCCCCATATTTCCATTTTTTTTCATAAATAAACGCAAGTCATATAAAAAATTTTTTACCACTAACATGAAGAACAATATGTCATGAAAAAACTATCTCAGAATCAGCGGGATTCATTAAAGCGTTCCAGAGTTATAACCTCATAAAGTGACAGTGGTCAGAATTGTAAAAATTGGCCCGGTCATTAAGCTGCAAATTGGCTCTGTCACTAAGGGGTTAAAGGTTCAGATATCAGCTTTGGGAGCCCTACATAGTTATAATGTTGCCGGTGATAGATGGGTTTTACGGTTATTACCTCCTTGGGACCTGAACCTGGGCCTTGATACCCTGACAGGTCCTCCATTTGAACCTTTAGAGTCTGCGTCCTTAAAATACATATCGTTAAAAACTGCTGTTAGTCGCATTAACATCAGCTAGAAGAATTAGTGACATACAGGCTCTATCTATTGATCCTCCTTTTCTTTCAGTTTTTCCTGATAGGATAGTGCTGAAACCAGACCCTTCCTACCTTCCTAAGGTAGTGGCCAAATTTCACAGAACTCAGGAGATTTTTCTTCCCTCCTTTTGTGATAACCCCTTTACTCCTGAGGAGGAGAAATTTCACACTTTAGATGTGAGAAGAGCTGTCCTACATTATGTAGACAGAACTCATCCCTGGAGGCAGAGTAGGGTTCTGTTTGTGTCCTTTCAGGGCCACAGGAAGGGTTTGGAGTCACAAAGAGCACTTTATCACGATGGATCAGAGATGCAATCTGTCTGGCCTACTCAGCGAAAGGTGAATAACCCCCGGATGGAGTGAGGGCCCATTCAGCACAGCCTATGGCATCCTCCTGGGCTGAGAAGACGGATATCTCGATCAATCTGATATGTAAGACAGCAACATGGTCTTCACCATCTACCTTTTACAACCAATGTAGGCTTGATTTGTCATCATCCTTTGACTTGGTTTTCGGGAGACCTGTCCTCAATAAGGTGGTCCCTCCCAAGTGATGGTTCTCTGAAAGTCTCTCAAGTGGGTGCTGTCGTGGCGTGAAGAAAAAAAACGGATTACTTACCGGTAATTGTGTTTAATAGAGTCTACGACAGCACCCACTCACTTCCCTGCCTTAGTCACATATGGGTGTATGTGATTCACTCCTCATAGTGGCTGTATATATATATATATATATATATATATATGTGTATTGGTTAGTTATTATGGAGATTGCATAATTTTTTTGGTGGTTCTTCTCATACTCTGTAATCCAACTGAGGAGGCGAGGGGGATTGCCCCTTTTAATCTGTAGGTTTCCTGTTCCTATGAGCGGGTCCCCTCTCTCAAGTGGGTTGTCACGATTTCCACTCTAGTTTCTGTCTATTTACTTTGTGTCAGTCCTGTCAGTCTGTGCTGGGTCTTTGCTGCAATCAACTGTGTTCATTTTCCTTAATCAGGCTTCTACTTAAGCTTGCTAGTTCCTTTCCCCAGTGTCAATCGCAGACTTGCTGTTGCCTGTGGAACATTGATCCCTCTGTGCTCTGTGCCTGACCCAGCTTGGCTTGATTCTCTTCCCGGACTCTGACCTTTTTCTTGTGACCTGACTTTGCTTGTGCCTGCTCCCTGTAAACTGTTTTGTCTTTCTTTCTTTCCTGACCTCGGCTTGTGTATTGGACTTCGTCTCTGACTTCCCTTTGTTGTACTGCGCCATTTCCTGGACCTGACCTCAGATTGTTTGACCTCCATTTACTTACAGTAAGTAGTATATATATTGACTACGGCGTCACATGGGTGCTGTCATGGACTCCATAAAACACAATTACCAGTAAGTAATCTAGTTTTTGGGGTGGTTCTCTGCTAAGGGCACAGGACTACTTCACCACATGAACGGAAGAATGGATGGAGCCATGTACCGTAAAATCCTGAGTAACAACCTCCTTCCCTCCGCCAGGACATTAAAAATGGGTCGTGGCAGGATCTGCCAGTAAGACAATAACCTCAAAAACATACAGCCAAGGCAACAAAGGAGTGGCTCAAACAGAAGCACATTAAGGTCATGGGGTGGTGGAGTGGCCAAGCCAGTCTCCAGACCTTAATCCCATAGAAAACTTATGGAGGGAATTGAAGCTCAGAGTTGCCAAGCGACAGCCTCAAAATCTTAATGATTTAGAGATGATCTGCAAAGAGGAGTGGACCAAAATTCTGAGATGATCTGCAAAGAGGAGCGGACCAAAATTCCTCCTGACATGTGCGCAAACCTCATCATCAACTCCAAAAAACGTCTGACTGCTGTGCTTGCCAACAAGAGTTTTCCCACCAAGTATTAAGTCTTGTTTGCCAGAGGGATCAAATGCTTATTTCTCTCTGCAAAATGCAAATAAATTCATATAATTTATACAATGTGATTTTCTGGATTTATTTTTGATGTTCTATCTCTCATTGTTAAAATTAACCTACCCTAAAATTGTAGACTGTTCATGTCTTTGTCAGTGGGCAAACTTACAAAATCAGCAAGGGATCAAATACTTATTTCCCCCACTGCATAATAGGTCCCATATAATGCTTCATACAGTATATAATGGGCCCGTATAATGCTCCTCCATAGAATATACCGGTAATAGGATTCATATAATGCTCCATACAGTATACAATAGGCACCATATAATGCTTCATACAGTATACAGCATATAAGGAAATGCTCCTCCATACGCTATATTATAGAACCCATATAATGCTCATCCATACAGTATATAACAGGCCCCATATAATGCTCCATACAGTATAATAGGCCCCATATAATGCTCAATACAGTATATATTAGGCCCCATATAATGCTCCATACAGTATATAACAGCCCCATATAATTCTCCTCCATACAGAATATAATAGGCCCCATATAATGCGTCATACAGTATATAATGGGCCCCATATAATGTTCCTCCATACAATATTTAATAGGCCCCATATAATACTCCATACAGTATATAATGAGCCCCATATAATGCTCCACACAGTATTTAAAGGGAATCTGTCACCCCAATTTTGCCATATCAACTAAAGATATGGCTGAATAGTGCGTCCCATAACAGAGAGGACAGAGAAAACGTCTGACCTGACTGCCATGATTGACAGTGAAAAATACCAACTTTACAAAGGTATTTTGATATGAAAACGGGGGTATTAAGATATATGATACCTACCATTAGCTTTGTTATGGGAAGCACTATTCAGCCATATCTTTAGTTGATATAGCAAAATTGGGGTGACAGATTCCCTTTAACCCCTTCCTGACATTGGACGTACTATCCCGTCCATGTGCCCTGGGCATGTATGACCATGGACGGGATAGTACATCATCCGTGATCAGCTGCGGCAGATCGCGGCCGCGTGTCAGCTGATTCTCACAGCTGACACCCGGCACTAAATGCCAGGAGTGGTCAAGGACTTCTCCTGGCACTTTAACCCCCGGAACACTGTGATCAAACATGATCGCAGCCCCTCTGCTTTTGGATCGGAGACCCCGCGGCTTTTTTTTTTTTTTCTGTTGAATGTTAGCTTACTGACCGAGCACTCCGCCCCCACCAGGTGGTGGTTTTAATTACAGCAGGTCTCTACTTTACCCATAAATGCAGGCATTACTGACAGAGGTGCCACTTTCACCCAGAAATTCAGATATCAGCCTAATAGAGGTATGTTCACATTAGGTCAGGGACTCACCAGAATAGAGACCACCTTGACGATGGTTGGTGGGCTTTTAACGTTTGGCCAAATGTTTATACTAAGCGTCTCAAATTTTTCCTTATACTCCAAAGCCATATTGCTATTCAGGGTTTCATGTATTCTATGTTGTCATGCTTTAGTATGCTTGAGTGCAGCCTTTTTTTGTATTTTTTTGTATTTTTTTTTGTATGTTTTACATGGGGGTAGCTTCCCTCGGTTTGCACCTAGTTCACATTAGTCTGGATGTGCCAGTCAGTATTTTTTATTTATTTTTTGTCTTTTGAATCATACTGTGTGTGACGCCATTATGCTGTTAGGAGGGCTGTGTGGGGCCATCATACTCAGAGGTGTATCTAGGCTTTCTGGCACCCGGGGCAAGAATTCGGTTTGGCGCCTCCACCCCAGCACACATGCGATTTGCACACTTAGGGCTCATACCCATTTGTGGAAAAAAAAACGGTCCGTTTTCTGGATGGAAAAAACGGTCCGAATATATACAATTGTCATGCGATTGTAATGCGATTTGTATGCGATTTTTAATTGCTCCATCCGTTTTCCATCAGTTTTCCATCTGTATGCAATGCGATTTTAACATGACGTTTTACATAGAGCAGTTATCTCTATGAAAAAAAAATGTAAAAATCACATTGTAAAAAAAATGTACACAAAAAGCAAATAATTATATATATATATATATATATATTATATATATATATATATTATATATATATAATATATATAGGTCATATACATCTACATAGTATAATAGCCGCTAATTCATCCCCGGCTATACTGTAAAATCACACTGACATCTTTAATAAAGAATAGAAACAATACATATACACACATAGAATATATAAAATATATATATATATATATATATATATATGTCATTGTGACATATATATATACATATATTTATAGTTCATACACTTCTACATACTGTAATAGCCGCTAATTCAATTGCCGGCTTTTGTGAAATCACAGAACCCGACATGAAATGACACATGGTTTACTCACAGTTAACCATGTAATTTCATGTATTTTGATATATGGTTTTAACTTACAATTACATGAGTGTATGTGTGCAATATTGCAGATATGTAGGGGTTAATTAAAGGTGTAAATTCGCTGAAAAAAAATGTGTGGGCTCCCGCTGTATTTTCTCCACCAGACAGACAAAGCAAGCAAGTGGGGGCAAATAATAATAGCCCAGGGAGGGTGCATTTATTTTGTGCCCCCCCTGGCTACTAACATCTGCCCCCAGACACCCCAGAAAAGGCAAATCTATAATTAGATTAGCCCTTTCTGGCACTTTGCCCGTCTACAGTATTCCCATTGCCCTGTAGCGGTGGCGAATGGGTTAATTGTTAGAACCCTCTTGTTAGGTTTTGTTTCAGTTTGCTGGTCACATGACCTTTTTTCCCTATTTAGTCTGGCTCCGCCCTTCTGGCTTTGCTGGACTTCATTGTATTATCTACTTTTAAGCTAGCCGGGTGCTTAGGTGCCTTACTCAGTCAGTTTTGCTTGATCTTAGGATCTCGAAGTAATTTGTTTTCTGTTTAATTATCCCTGCTACAATTTCTGTTAGGAGGTGTCCACCTTTTCTCCCAGTCCCTAGATCTCGTAGGGATTCCTTCCTCGCAACTATAGGTCTTCGTTCAGACTAGCTGAGGACTTTAGCGGGTCTGGTCGCAGGATCAGGTTCCCCGTTACATCGTAGGGATCCAGCTTAGTTCTATTGTAGGGACAGAATTCCCATCTTTCCTTAGTGCTTGTAGCAGTTCATAACAGTAAGTCCAGCCCAAGAAAAAAAAAAAAAAAAAATCTCTAAGGAAATATTTTCTGTTTCCATCATGGTGTCGGTTCAGGATTTGGCTCAACGCCTGCAGGGACTCTCTCTGGAGGTGGCTGAAATCCAGCAACACGTGAGTAGTTGTTCTGGAGCACATTTTGTGGAGCCAAAGGTACGTTTGCCTGATTTATTTTTTGGTGAACAACAAGATTTTTTTTCTTTTAAAAATGCTTGCTTGTTGTATTTTCGTTTGAGACCCAGATCCTCTGGTGATGAATCACAGCGTATAGGGTTCATAATGTCACTTTTGCGCAAAGAACCTCAGGACTGGGCCTTTTCTCTGCAGCTAGTGATCCATGCTTTAGATCAGTGGATAGTTTTTTTTCTGCTTTGGGGTTATTGTATGACGATCCTGATCGTGTTTCATCAGCTGAGACAGAATTGAGACGTTTGAGACAGGGATCAGGTAATGTGGAAAAATATTGTACTCACTTCCGAAGGTGGTCCACTCAGGTGGGGTGGAACGATTCAGCTTTGAAAAGTTTATTTCTTGCAGGGTTAAGTGAAAGGGTTAAAGATTTGCTGATTGCTTATCCTATACCTGGTAACTTGCAAGAGGCTATGCAATTAGCCATACGGGTGGATAGGAGACTGCGTGCAAGGGTTAATGAGAGTAAATATGCCTTGGCAGCTCCAAGTCTGGAGAGGGACTGTACTGACATTGCAGAGCCGATGGAAATTGGAGCAATGGCACCTCACTCTCGGGAAAAAGAACGCAGATTTGCTGAAGGTTTGTGTTTCTATTGTGGCAAATCTGACCATTTCATTAAGAACTGTGTGCTTCGTATGAAAAAAGAGAAAAAAAAAATGAGGTCAGTTTCGCCCGTATAGCTTGTTTAAACAATAAAGGTGTCTTTCTTTCTGCTACCACTGCTGTTGAGGAGGAATTAATGGAGTTTCGGGTATTTGTGGATTGTGGTTCAACTCTCAATGTGATTGATGGGAAATTTTTGGAAAAACTAAAATTAAAACCCAAACTTCTGTCTTCCCCTATTAATGTGGTGTCTGTGGATGGTTCTCCCTTGAAAAATGTTACCCACCATATCTGTGAATTTCCTCTTACTATTAATGGTGTTCATCAAGAGAATATGGATTTGGTAGTTTTGAATAATTTGCCCTCACCGGTGATTTTGGGGTTACCCTGGTTAAAATTGCACAATCTGGTACTGGATTGGTCTACCAATGAAATTAAGTCCTGGAGTCCTAATTGTTATGACAAGTGTTGTAACGGGCGTATTGCTGCTGTAGTTAAGGGGGAGTTACCTGTACCTATTCAGGATTTTTGGAAAGTTTTTTCTGATAAGGAATCGCAGGTATTGCCTCCTCATAGAGAATATGATTGTGCAATTGAATTTTTCCCTGGAGCTACTCTTCTTAAAAGTCATTTATTTAATTTGACTATTCCTGAGAGAAAGGCTTTGGAGGAATACATACAGACAAGCTTGGCCGCCGGTCACATTAGGCCTTCCAAATCTCCTGTGGCGGTTGGATTTTTTTTTGTTAAAAAAAAGGACGGCAGTTTAGGCCTTGTCTAGACTTTCGTGAGATTAATAAGATTACTGTACGCAATCCTTACCCACTGCCATTGATTCCTGATTTGTTTAATCAGTTAGTGGGGGCCAAGTGGTTCTCGAAAATTGATCTTCGAGGGGCATACAATTTGTTGCGCATGAAGGAGGGGGATGAATGGAAGACTGCGTTTAACACTCCACTGGGTCATTTTGAGAATCTGGTCATGCCTTTTGGGCTTTCCAGTGCTCCGGCATTTTTTCAGAATCTTATTAATGACATCCTTAGACCTTTGATCGGCAGAAGTGTGGTTGTGTATTTGGATGACATTTTGATTTATTCACCGGATTTGGAGTCTCATTGGAGGAGTGTGCGTGAAGTATTACAGTTACTGAGTGATAATTCACTTTTTGCCAAACTAGAAAAATGTGAGTTCGCTGTACAGAGACTTAGTTTTTTGGGCTACATTGTTTCCAGTGAAGGTTTTGAGATGGACCCGGTGAAAGTGCAAGCTGTGCAGGATTGGCCTAGACCTACTGGTGTGAAATCAATACAGAGGTTTTTGGGGTTCGCCAATTATTATAGAAAATTCATTAAAAATTTTTCTGTGATTGCCAAACCTCTGACCGATCTCACCAGGAAAGGTGCTGATGCGGTTCAGTGGACTACTGAGGTCATTGAGGCTTTTGTGTTGCTAAAGGAGAGGTTCAGCTCTGCTCCCATCCTTACGCAGCCTGATGTGACTAAACCATTTTTGGTTGAGGTTGATGCTTCTTCTGTGGGGGTCGGCGCGGTGTTGTCTCAGGAAAAGACGGATGGAGTACATCCCTGTGCTTTTTTTTCAAAGAAATTTTCTGAGTCTGAACTAAATTATGATATCGGTAATCGGGAATTGTTAACAATTAAACTCGCATTTGAACACTGGCGTCATTTTTTGGAGGGAGTGGAATTTCCCGTTCAAGTCTTCACCGATCATAAAAATCTGATCTATCTTGATGCTGCCAAACGCTTGAATGCCCGTCAGGCTAAGTGGGCACTGTTTTTCTCACGGTTTAATTTTACCGTTACTTACATCCCAGGTACTAAAAATGTTAAAGCTGATGCTTTGTCTCTCAGCTTTTCTCCTATGGTGGGTACTGAGGAGGAGGAAAACATTTTGCAAGAGGGGGTTGTTATTGCTGTTTTGGACTCCGTGTTGGAAGATGAGATTCTTAAAGCACAGGAGAATGTCCCATCTAACATGCCGCATGGGAGGTTGTTTGTGCCTGGTACCCTGAGGAGAGATTTGTTTGTTGAATGTCATGACTCTCGGTTGGCAGGTCATCCTGGAATCTCTAAGACCAAGAGACTTGTGGGTCGCAGCTTTTGGTGGCCTGGATGGCAAAAGGAAGTCATTAAGTGGGTGCGTCAATGCACTGTGT
>JARQOD010001410.1:86105-99001 GCA_033576555.1 Oophaga sylvatica | reverse complement strand
TCACAGCGCATAGGGTTCATAATGTCACTTTTGCCCAAAGAGCCTCAGGACTGGGCCTTTTCTCTGCAGCCTGGTGATCCATGCTTTAGATCAGTGGATAGTTTTTTTTCTGCTTTGGGGTTATTGTATGACGATCCGGATCGTGTTTCATCAGCTGAGACAGAATTGAGACGTTTGAGACAGGGATCAGGTAATGTGGAAAAATATTGTACTCACTTCCGAAGGTGGTCCACTCAGGTGGGGTGGAACGATTCAGCTTTGAAAAGTTTATTTCTTGCAGGGTTAAGTGAAAGGGTTAAAGATTTGCTGATTGCTTATCCTATACCTGGTAACTTGCAAGAGGCTATGCAATTAGCCATACGGGTGGATAGGAGACTGCGTGCAAGGGTTAATGAGAGTAAATCTGCCTTGTCATCTCCAAGTTTGGAAAGGGACTGTACTGACATTGCAGAGCCGATGGAAATTGGAGCAATGACACCTCACTCTCGGGAAAAAGACCGTAGATTTGCGGAGGGCTTGTGTTTCTATTGTGGCAAATCTGAGCATTTTATTAAGAACTGTGCGCTTCGAATGAATAAAGAGAGAAAAAAAAATTAGGTCAGTTTCGCCCGCATAGCTTGTTTAAACAATAAAGGTGTCTTTCTTTCTGCTACCACTGCTGGTGAGGAGGAATTAATGGAGTTTCGGGTATTTGTGGATTGTGGTTCAACTCTCAATGTGATTGATGGGAAATTTTTGGAAAAACTAAAATTAAAACCCAAACTTCTATCTTCCCCTATTAATGTGGTGTCTGTGGATGGTTCTCACTTGAAAAATGTTACTCACCATATCTGTGAATTTCCTCTTACAATTAATGGTGTTCATCAAGAGAATTTGGATTTGGTAGTTTTGAATAATTTGCCCTCACCGGTGATTTTGGGGTTACCCTGGTTAAAATTGCACACTCCGGTACTGGATTGGTCTACCAATGAAATTAAGTCCTGGAGTTCTAATTGTTATGACAAGTGTTGTAACGGGCGTATTGCTGCTGTAGTTAAGGGGGAGTTACCTGTACCTATTCAGGATTTTTGGAAAGTTTTTTCTGATAAGGAATCGCAGGTATTGCCTCCTCATAGAGATTATGATTGTGCAATTGAATTTGTCCCTGGAGCGACTCTTCCTAAAAGTCGTTTATTTAATTTGACTATTCCTGAGAGAAAGGCTTTGGAGGAATACATACAGACAAGCTTGGCCGCCGGTCACATTAGGCCTTCCAAATCTCCTGTGGCGGTTGGATTTTTTTTTGTTAAAAAAAAGGACGGCGGTTTACGGCCTTGTCTAGACTTTCGTGAGATTAATAAGATTACTGTACGCAATCCTTACCCACTGCCATTGATTCCTGATTTGTTTAATCAGTTAGTGGGGGCCAAGTGGTTCTCGAAAATTGATCTTCGAGGGGCATACAATTTGTTGCGCATGAAGGAGGGGGATGAATGGAAGACTGCGTTTAACACTCCACTGGGTCATTTTGAGAATCTGGTCATGCCTTTTGGGCTTTCCAGTGCTCCGGCATTTTTTCAGAATCTTATTAATGACATCCTCAGACCTTTGATCGGCAGAAGTGTGGTTGTGTATTTGGATGACATTTTGATTTATTCACTGGATTTGGAGTCTCATTGGAGGAGTGTGCGTGAAGTATTACAGTTACTGAGTGATAATTCACTTTTTGCCAAACTAGAAAAATGTGAGTTCGCTGTACAGAGACTTAGTTTTTGGGGCTACATTGTCTCCAGTGAAGGTTTTGAGATGGACCCGGTGAAAGTGCAAGCTGTGCAGGAATGGCCTAGACCTATTGGTGTGAAATCAATACAGAGGTTTTTGGGGTTCGCCAATTATTATAGAAAATTCATTAAAAAATTTTCTGTGATTGCCAAACCTCTGACCGATCTCACCAGGAAAGGTGCTGATGCGGTTCAGTGGACTACTGAGGCCATTGAGGCTTTTGTGTTGCTAAAGGAGAGGTTCAGCTCTGCTCCCATCCTTATGCAGCCTGATGTGACTAAACCATTTTTGGTTGAGGTTGATGCTTCTTCTGTGGGGGTCGGCGCGGTGTTGTCTCAGGCAAAGACGGATGGAGTACATCCCTGTGCTTTTTTTTCAAAGAAATTTTTTGAGTCTGAACTAAATTATGATATCGGTAATCGGGAATTGTTGTCAATTAAACTCGCATTTGAACACTGGCGTCATTTTTTGGAGGGAGCGGAATTTCCCGTTCAAGTCTTCACCGATCATAAAAATCTGATCTACCTTGATGCTGCCAAACGCTTGAATGCCCGTCAGGCTAGGTGGGCACTGTTTTTCTCACGGTTTAATTTTACCGTTACTTACATCCCAGGTACTAAAAATGTTAAAGTTGATGCTTTGTCTCGCAGCTTTTCTCCTATGGTGGGTACTGAGGAGGAGGAGGAAAACATCTTGCAAGAGGGGGTTGTTATTGCTGTTTTGGACTCCGTGTTGGAAGATGAGATTCTTAAAGCACAGGAGAATGCCCCATCTAACACGCCGCATGGGAGGTTGTTTGTGCCTGGTACCCTGAGGAGAGATTTGTTTGATGAATGTCATGACTCTCGGTTGGCAGGTCATCCTGGAATCTCTGAGACCAAGAGACTTGTGGGTCGCAGTTTTTGGTGGCCAGGATGGCAGAAGGAAGTCATTAAGTGGGTGCGTCAATGCACTGTGTGTGCTAGATCTAAGTCTTCTCATACTCCTGCTGCGGGGTTGCTTTGCCCTCTGGAGGTCCCTAGTGCACCTTGGACACATTTGGCTATGGACTTTATTACTGACCTTCCCCCCTCTGAGGGTTTCACTGTCATCTGGGTGGTCGTGGACCGTTTTAGCAAGATGTGTCACTTGGTTCCTTTCATCAAACTGCCCTGCGCTAAGACTCTCGCTAAGGCCTTTGTCAAGGAAATAGTCAGACTACATGGTGTTCCTACTGACATTGTTTCTGATAGGGGGCCTCAGTTTGTGGCTCGTTTTTGGCGCGCCTTTTGTGACAGGTTGGGAGTTCATTTGTCGTTTTCATCCGGATATCATCCTGAGTCTAATGGCCAGACAGAAAGGAAAAACCAGGATGTTGAGCAGTTCTTGCGTTGTTTTGTGACTGATAATCAAGAGGGGTGGTCTGAGTTTCTGCCACTTGCTGAGTTTGCTCTTAACAACCATACATCCGCTTCTGCTGGTTGTTCGCCTTTTTTTGTTGTACTGGGAGACATCCGTTTTTTGGGTCATTTTCCAAGTTGGGATCGACTGTACCTGAAGAGGATAATTTTTCTGGTGTTTTGGAGAGAGTTTGGACTGATGTGCGTGGTAATCTTCAGGAGGCTAACAAAAGATCCAAAGTGTATTTTGATAGAAAACGACAAGAGGTTTTGCTTGCTATTGGTGACATGGTTTGGTTGTCCTCTAAGAATCTGCGCTTGAGGATTCCGTCTAAGAAATTGGGTCCCAAGTTTGTAGGGCCCTTTAAGGTGCTTCAGGTTATTAACCAATCCGCTGTTAAGTTGGAGCTTCCCACCTCCTGGAAGATTAATCCGGTGTTTCATGTTTCTCTCTTGAAAAAAGCTGAGGTCTCAGATGGAGACGTCTCGGCCACTGTTCCCTTGGTGGTGGAGGACGGGCAATATGAGATTTCCCGCATCCTAAATTCTAGACGGTATAGAGGGAGTTTACAGTACCTCGTCGCTTGGAAGGGTTATGGACCCGAGGATAACTCATGGGTGAGGGCGGATGATTTTTCTGCGTCTAGACTTGTCAGAGCGTTTCACAAGAGGTTTCCGGATAAGCTTAAATCCTAGGGGATCCGGAGGATCCTCTTAGAAGGGAGGGTACTGTTAGAACCCTCTTGTTAGGTTTTGTTTCTGTTTGCTGGTCACATGACCTTTTTTCCCTATTTAGTCTGGCTCCGCCCTTCTGGCTTTGCTGGACTTCATTGTATTACCTACTCTTAAGCTAGCCGGGTGCTTAGGTGCCTTACTCAGTCAGTTTTGCTTGATCTTAGGATCTCTAAGTAATTTGTTTTCTGTTTTATTTTTCCCTGCTACAATTTCTGTTAGGAGGTGTCCACCTTTTCTCCCAGTCCCTAGATCTTGTAGGGATTCCTCCCTCGCAACTATAGGTCTTCGTTCAGACTAGCTGAGGACTTTAGCGGGTCTGGTCGCAGGATCAGGTTCCCCGTTACATCGTAGGGATCCAGCTTAGTTCTATTGTAGGGACAGAATTCCCATCTTTCCTTAGTGCTTGTAGCAGATCATAACATAGATAAGTTCCTTGGGTGGTCTATTTTCCAAAATGGGGTCACTTGTGGGGGGTTTCCACTGTTTAGGCGCATCAGGGGCTCTCCAAATGCGACATGACGCCCGCAGACCATTCCATCAAAGTCTGCAATCCAAAACGTCACTACTTCCCTTATGAGCCCCGACGTGTGCCCATACAGTAGTTTTCTCCCACATATAGGGTATCAGCGTACTCAGAACAAATTGGACAACAACATTTGGGGTCCAATTTCTCCTGTTACCCTTGGGGAAAATAAAAAGTTGGGGACAAAAAGATCATGTTTGTGGAAAAAATATGATTTTTTTTATTTTCATGCTCGGGCGTTATAAACTTTAGTGAAACACCTGGGGGATCAAAGTTCTCACCACACTTCTAGATAAGTTCCTTGAGGGGTTTAATTTCCAAAATGGTGTCATTTGTTGGGGTTTCCACTGTTTAGGCACATCAGGGGCTCTCCAAACACGACATGGCGTCCAGCCAACTCTACTTTGAAACAGTCAAACGGCGCTCCATCCCTTCCGAGCTCTGCCATGCACCCAGTGGTTTACCCCCACATATGGGGTATCAGCGTACTCAGGACAAATTGCACAATAACTTTTGGGGCCTTGTTACCCTTGGGAAAATAAAAATTGGGATGAAAAGATTTTTTTGGAAAAAATATGATTTTTTAATTTTACGGCTCTATGTTATAAACTTGTGTGAAGCACTTGGGGGTTCAAAGTGCTCACCACAGATCTAGATAAGTTCCTTATGGGATCTAGTTTCCAAAATGTGGTCGCTTGTGAGGGGTTTCCACTGTTTAGGCACATCAAGGGCTATCCAAATACAACATGGCGTCCAATCTCAATTCCAGCAAATTTCGGTTGGAAAAAGTCAAATGGCGCTCCTTTCATTCCGAGATCTGCCGTGCGCCCAAACAGTGGTTCCCCCCACATATGGGGTATCAGCGTACTCAGGACAAATTGGACAACAACTTTTGTGGTCCTATTTCTTTTGTTGCCTTTGGAAAAATAAAAAATTGGTGACTAAAAGATAATTTTTGTGGGAAAAAATATTATTTTTTATTTTCATGCCCGGGCATTATAAACCTATGTGAAGCACTTGAGGGTTCAAAGTGCTCACCACAGATCTAGATAAGTTCCTTAGGGGGTCTAGTTTCCAAAATGGGGTCACTTTTGGGGGTTTCCACAGTTTAGGCACATCTGGGGCACTGCAAACGTAACATGACCCCCATCAACGTCTGCATTCCAAAACGTTATTACTTCCTTTCCAAGCCCTGCCGTGCGCCCAAACAGCTTCCCCCCCACATATGGGGTATCGGTGTACTCAGGACAAATTGGACAATAACTTTTGGAGTCCAATTTTCTTGGGAAAAATCAAAAATTGGGGACTAAAAAATCATTTTTGTGGAAAATTGTTTTTTTTTTTTTTTTTCACACCCAGGCATTATAAACTTTTGTGAAACACTTGGGGTTCAAAGTGATCACAACAGATCTAGATAAGTTCCATAGGGGGTCTAGTTTCCAAAATGGTATCACTTGTGGGGGGTTTCCACTGATTAGGCGCATCAGGGGCTCTCCCAACGCGACATGGCGTCCAATTTCAATTCCAGCCAATTTTGGTTTGAAAAAGTCATGGCGCTCCTTTCCTTACGAGCTCTGCCGTGCGCCCAAACAGTGGTTTTCCCCCACATATGGGGTATTGACGTACTCAGGAGAAATTGGGCAACAACTTTATCTGTCCATTTTCTCCTTTTACCCTTGTGAAAAAAAAATGTTTGTAAAAGATAATTTTTGTGACTAAAAAGTTAAATGTTCATTTTTTCCTTCCACGTTGCTTCAGCTCCTGTGAAGCACCTGAAGGGTTAATAAACTTCTTGAATGTGGTTTTAAGTAGCTTGAGGGGTGCAGTTTTAAGAATGGTGTCACTTTTGGGTATTTTCTGCCATATAGACCCCTCAAAATGACTTCAAATGTTAGTTGGTCAGTAAAAAAATGGCTTTGTAAATTTAGTTGTAAAAATGAGAAATCGCTGTTCAACTTTTAACCCTTATAACTTCCTAACGAAAAAAAAATTTGGTTCCAAAATTGTTCTGATGTAAAGTAGACATGTGGGAAATGTTATTTATTAACTATTTTATGTAGCATATTTCTCTGTTTTAAGGGAATAAAAATTCAAAGTTTGAAAATTGCAAAATTTTCAAAATTTTGGTCATATTTGCGTTTTTTCAAAAATAAACGCAAGTTTTATCGAAGAAATTTTACCACTAACGTGAAGTACAATATGTCACGAGAAAACATTCTCAGAATCGCGAAGATCCGTTGAAGCGTTCCAGAGTTATAACCTCATAAAGAGATGGGTCAGAATTGTAAAAATTGGCGCAGTCATTAACATGCAAACCACCCTTGGGGGTAAAGGGGTTAAAGACCATTCTGGATAATTCCTTCTTTATAATTTAGATGCCGACACCGCCAACTCATATCAGCTCAGATTAGAGACCAGGTCAATGCCACACAGAGTTCTAGCAGCAGACACATCTCTACAGTCATGGCCAAAAGTTTTGAGAATGACACAAATATTATATTTTCACATGATCTATTGCCCTCTGGTTTTTATGTGTGTTTGACAGATGTTTTTTTATCACAGACAGAAATATAATTGCAAACATATGAGTAACAAAAGCTTATATTGACAGTTAGAATGAGTTAATGCAGCAAGTCAATATTTGCAGTGTTGACCCTTCTTCAGGACCTCTGCAATTCTCCCTGGCATGCTCTCAATCAACTTCTGGACCAAATCCTGACTGATAGCTGTCCATTCTTGCACAATCAATGCTTTCATTTTGTCAGAATTTTTAGATTTTTGTTTGTCCACCCGTCTCTTGATGATTGACCACAAGTTCTCAATGGGATTAAGATCTGGGGAGTTTCCAGGCCATGGACCCAAAATCTCTATGTTTTGTTCACTGAGCCATTTAGTTATCACCTTTGCTTTATGGCAAGGTGCTCCATCATGCTGGAAAAGGCATTGTTGATCGCCAAACTGCTCTTGGAGGGTTGGGAGAAGTTGCTCTTGGAAGACATTCTGGTACCATTCTTTATTCATGGCTGTGTTTTTAGGCAAGACTGTGAGAGAGCCGATTCCCTTGGCTGAGAAGCAACCCCACACATGAATGGTTTCAGGATGCTTAACAGTTGGCATGAGACAAGACTGGTGGAAGCGCTCACCTTGTCTTCTCCGAATGAAGCGTTTTCCTGATGTCCCAAACAATCGAAAAGGGGATTCATCAGAGAAAATAACTTTACCCCAGTCCTCAGCAGTCCACTGCCTGTACCTTTTGCAGAATATCAGTCTGTCCATGATGTTTTTTCTGGAGAGAAGTGGCTTCTTTGCTGCCTTCCTTGAGACCAGGCCTTGCTCCAAGAGTCTCCGCCTCACAGTGCGTGCAGATGCACTCACACCTGCCTGCTGCCATTCCTGAGCAAGCTCTGCACTGCTGGTAGCCCAATCCCGCAGCTGAAACACTTTTAAGAGACGGTCCTGGCGCTTGCTGGTCTTTCTTGGGCGCCCTGAAGCCTTTTTGGCAACAATGGAACCTCTCTCCTTGAAGTTCTTGATGATGCGATAGATTGTTGACTGAGGTGCAATCTTTCTAGCTGCGATACTCTTCCCTGTTAGGCCATTTTTGTGCATTGCAATGATGACTGCACGTGTTTCTTAAGAGATAACTATGGTTAACAGAAGAGAAACAATGATGCCAAGCACCAGCCTCCTTTTAAAGTGTCCAGTGGTGTCATTCTTACTTAATCATGACAGATTGATCTCCAGCCATGTCCTCATCAACACCCACACCTGTGTTAATGGAGCAATCACTGAAAAGAGGTTAGCTGGTCCTTTTAAGGCAGGGCTGCAATGATGTTGAAATGTGTTTTGGGGGATAAAGTTCATTTTCTAGCCAAATATTGACTTTGCAAGTAATTGCTGTTAAGCTGATCACTCTTTATAACATCCTGGAGCATATGCAAATTGCCATTAGACGTGCATGTCCAGTTACACTCATCCCGGATAGCTAGGTGAGCGGACAATTGATGACAAGAGCGCAGGCGCCGTCTCCATGACGGTGGTTTGTTGCTTGCGTCTCACGTCCGCAAGCCTACTTCCTCTTTTATAGGAACTGACGTCACCGAGACATGCGCCGTTGAAGCAGGAAGTAGTCTGGGATCGGCACAGCTGCTGATCTAGCTAATATGCTGACGCTGAGCCTTTGTAACTTTTGATTGGGTAGTTCCCCTATAAAAATGTACTCACTCCTCCCCAAAGCACGCCTCCTGACGAAGAAGCGAAACGTGTGTTGGGGCGACGGGGTAGCAGGTGTGCAGCACATATCACGTAAGTGCCCAGGGGAATTCTCCTATATTTGAATGTATTAGCATTGGTATTTTGCTGGCTGGTGTCCCTAGTGGACCATTGATTGCCTAAAGTGAGTTATAACGGCATCCAATATGTATGGAAACAATAGGGGATATTTTGCTCCCATATTAAGTCAGTGCTCACCAAATGCATAGTGATATATACGGGCCACGTGTTTTTTGCTCCCTGTTTGGACTAGCAGTATCTCCTGATCATTTTTTGTAAACTACTATGACGTTTGTATTTTAATATAATGTTGTAATAAAATAATTTTTTACATTTGCAATTTATACTATTCTTTGTTGAGTTATTTATTTTGCCTTAGTAATATTTGGGTCTTTTGTTGTTATTACGTTATTGTTTCTGTTCTTTAACAGATTGATTTACCCGTTGTTGGTCACATATGGACCTAAAAGCCAGGGAAGCAACTTGGCTTCAAAAAGCATCTAGTATTTTCACACAGGGATCTGCATCCAATTTTAAAGACACCCATTCTGATTTTAAAGAACTGACCCGTATACATAGAAACTTAGTTCATAAGAAGACGCGACTATGGTGGACTAAAATTTCTCTTGAGAATTATTCCAAATTGAAAATAATCCCAAGAGGTTTACGTGTACAATTATACCCTTCCTTTAATCTGGATGATGAAACACTCCTTAAAAAATGGGAAGAAACAGCCACATGTTGCTCATTATCATTTATGCAGATCATTAATGAAAAAAACATCAAATTATTGGCTGAGATTGATGTGCAAATTGAGCAATCACAAAATTTGATGAGTCAAAAATTTCAGTCCGGTGATTTAGACGTTTTCTACAAGGACCTTGAGCGTGATTTAGGAAAATGGGAACAGGACATAAGTGCTCTTAAAACAAAAAAATACCAAAGAGATGTAAGTGATTATGAAGCTAAGAAAGTATATCGCTGGCAATTTAGGGCTAAGAAAAGTGATAATTCATTGAAACGAAGCTCTTCCAACATATCGTTATCGTCCCATGCAAGCAATATATCTTCTAATTCTGAGTCTGAAGTTGGCAACTACCACAGTGTTAAAACTAGATTTGGTGGTAAACGTCCATATCGTGAACAAAAAGGGAATCAAGATGGCCATCGTAGAAACGATCATCCCAAGGTAGTGAATTTGTCTGAACATCAACTGACTGATATTCAAATTGATGTACTTGAAAAGGGCTTAACTTTTTCTCCTGGTGTTTCTCTAGACCCATTCACGGTAATTAAGGACACACACCTATTCGCTAGGAAACTTATCTTGAAAAGATTTCATGAAAGATCAAATTCTGGGGTACAACTTGATACAAGAGAGGAGAGGGAGGCACTTGCAATATTTGAATCTTTGGCAGACGAGGAAAATTCAGATGGGGTAAGTAATTTTCCACACCATCTTTTTTCAAAACCCAAAAAATTTCCTGGTTTCAATGGATGTCCTGCAGTGGATATCTTTGTTAAATTAGTTACATCTGACATTGAGAATCTTAAAACTATACCAGTTGGGTATGTGTTATGTTTCGGTAGCTGAGGAGAGCAGGCAAAAACGGCAATACACCAGAGAGGTTGGAATCTACTGGATTACAGTACCCTGACTAACCACCACAACTAAAGGCAGCCGTGGAGCGTACCTACGTTGCTCCTAGACGCCTCGTCACAGCCTGAGAAGCTAACTACAACTAAAGATAGAAAGAGGAAAACTATCTGCCCCGGAGCAGATCCCCAAAGAACATAGGAAGCCCCCAAACATGTAATGGCGGTTAGACAAGAGGAAATACAGACACAGACAGAAAATAGTATGAGCAAACGTTGGGGCCCAATCTACCTGGACAGAAAAGGATAGGAAGGACACTTACTGCAATCCCAAAAAACCCTAAAAAGTACCAACTCTACTAATTACAAAAACACCTGAGATCACACGACCTCTACCACCTAAATTAGTTCTCTGGTGTAACAAAACTAAGCCGCAGCCACTGAGAAAACTGGAAAAGGCAAATGAACAAATAACAGAGGCTCAGATAAACTGAGAGGAGCACAAGCCCCCGGAGGGGACCTGGCTGACCTCCACAAGAGTGCAGGAAACAATGCAAAAAACAAGCACAAAAATACAAGCAGAAAAAATCTTATCTGTTAGCAGAAGATGCAGGCAAAACACAGCAAGCTTCCAAGTGAACCAGGAACCAAAGTTGAGACAAGAACAATTGATCACCGGCAACACTGATGGGAGGGAACCTCCCTTATATAAGACCAGTCTGTAATTCCTGATCGCCAATCTTCATTGAATGGTTCAGTACTGTTTGTAACCACCAGAGGGAGCTCCCGCTCAGAATTCATTTCTAACACATTCACAACAGTACCCCCCCTTGAGGAGGGGTCACCGAACCCTCACTTGGGCAACCAGGTTGGTCAGGATGAGCTCTGTGATACGCACGGATCAGTCTCCTAGCATTGACGTCCGAAGCAAACACCCAAGAATTGTCCTCCTGACCATAACCTCTCCACTTAACCAAATACTGGAGTTTCCGTCTAGAAAAACGAGAATCCAATATTTTCTCAACAATATACTCCAGATTGCCCTCAACCAAAACAGGGTCAGGAGGCGCAACCATAGGAACCACTGGCTCAACAAACCTCTTCAATAAGGACTTGTGGAACACGTTATGGATCTTAAATGTCCCTGGAAGAAGTAAACAAAAGGAAACAGGATTAAGACTCTCCATGATCTTATAAGGTCCAATGAATCTAGGCTTAAACTTAGGAGATGCAACTCTCATAGGGATATTTCTTGAGGACAACCAGACCAAGTCCCCCACTTTAAACCGAGGACCATCAGTCCTATGCCGGTTGGCAAACCGCTGGGCCCTCTCCTGAGAGAGGGACAACCTCTCCACTACCTGGTCCCAAATCCGCTGCATACGCTCCACAACAGAGTCAACACCCGGACAGACAGAAGCCTCCGTCTGTCCCGAAGAAAATCGAGGGTGAAACCCAAAATTGCAGAAAAATGGAGACATCAAAGTGGCAGAGCTAGCCCTATTATTATGAGCAAACTCAGCCAAAGGCAAAAAAGAGACCCAGTCATCCTGATCAGCAGACACAAAGCATCTCAGATAAGTCTCCAATGTCTGGTTTGTTCTCTCAGTTTGTCCATTGGTCTGAGGATGAAAAGCCGAGGAGAAAGACAATTGAACACCAAGTTTAGAACAAAAAGTCCTCCAAAATCTGGAAACAAACTGGACTCCTCTGTCAGACACAATGTTCTCAGGAATGCCGTGTAACCGAACCACATGCTGAAGGAACAAAGGCACCAATTCAGAGGAGGAAGGCAACTTAGGTAATGGCACAAGATGTATCACTTTGGAAAACCTATCACAAATCACCCAAATAACAGTCATTCTCTGAGAAACAGGAGGTCGGAAATGAAATCCATAGAGATATGGGTCCATGGTCTCTTGGGCACAGGCAATGGCATCAACAAACCACTAGAGCGAGAGCAAGGCTTGGAGCGAGAGCAAGTCCCGCAGGACTGCACAAATTCCCTGACGTCACGAGACAAAGTAGGCCACCAAAAGGACCGACTAACCAAGTCTCTGGTACCAAAAATTCCGGGATGACCGGCCAACGCGGAAAAATTAATCTCAGACATCACACTCTTTTTCCACCGGTCTGGGACAAACAATTTCCCAATAGGGCAGCGCTCGGGTTTATCCTCCTGACACCCTTCCAGAGCCAGTCTCAAATTGGGCGAGATGGCAGAAAGAACTACACCCTCTTTCAAAATAACAGCAGGATCAGATAACTCAGGAGAGTCCGCAAGGAAACTCCTCGATAGGGCATCCGCCTTAACATTCTTAGTGTCAGGAAGAAAGGAAACCACAAAATTAAAACGTGTGAAAAACAAGGCCCACCTGGCCTGTCTAGGATTAAGTCGCTTGGCTGATTCCAGATAAACCAGATTCTTATGGTCCGTGAGGACCACCACCTGATGTTTGGCTCCCTCCACATACCAATCTCCACTCTTCAAAAGCCCACTTCATGGCCAATAACTCCCGATTACCCACGTTATAATTACATTCAGTTGGAGAAAATTTTCGAGAGAAAAAGGCGCAAGGGTTACTTTTAGAGGTCTCTGGATCTCTTTGGGACAAAACGGCACCTGCCCC
>JARQOD010001410.1:60042-86005 GCA_033576555.1 Oophaga sylvatica | reverse complement strand
CAAAATGTCTTCCCCGCTTAGGGCAGACTGAAATAGCATGAGAGGCATCACCACAGTAGAAACATAACCCATTGCGCTTTCGAAACTCATGACGCTGTGCCCCAGACACCACTCCATCACACTGCATGGGCTCAGCAGCTGGCTCACAAGGCAACACCACTCCACGCATACTTCTCCGCTCACGCAAACGTCTGTCAATTTGAATCGCTAATGACATAGAATCATTGAGACCAGAGGGGACAGGGAATCCCACCATAACATCCTTTACATTATCCGACAGACCCTTCCGGAAAAGGGCCGCCAAAGCGTCGTCATTCCACTTGGTCAGGACTGCCCACCTACGGAATCTCTGACAGTATAACTCAGCGTCATCAAGCCCCTGATTTAATGCCAACAAGGCTTTTTCAGCTTGATCAGTGACATTAGGCTCATCGTACAATAACCCCAAAGCCTGAAAAAATGCATCAACATCACTCAAAACAGGATCCCCAGGTATCAGGGAAAAAGCCCAATCCTGAGGATCGCCGCGCAGGAGAGAGATGATAATTTGAACCTGCTGCGCTGCGTTTCCTGAGGACTTAGATTTAAGGCAAGAAACAATTTACAATTATTTTTGAAATTCTGAAACTTAGCTCGATCCCCTAAAAACAAATCTGGCATGGGGATCCTAGGTTCCACAACAGGCAACCTAGCAAGATATGCAGCAATACTCTGAACCTCAGTGGCAAGCTGATCCACACGGCCAGACAACTGTGCAAACTCCATTGGGAGAAAAGATCCTCCCCAGCACCCAGAGATACAGAGGGAAAAAAAAAAAAAAAAATGCAACAAACAGAAAAATATCTCTGACAACTTTTCTTCCTTCAAAATATTTTTTCCCTTCTGTGAGTACCATACAATTTTTATGGCCGGTGATACTGTTACTGTTATGTTACGGTAGCTGAGGAGTGCAGGTAAAAAAGGAAATACACCAGAGCAGTTGGAAACTATGAGATTGCAGTACCCTGACTAACCACCGCAACTAGAGGCAGCCGTGGAGCGTTCCTACGTTGGTCCTAGACGCCTCGTCACAGCCTGAGAAAACTAACTACACCTAAAGATAGAAATAGGAAAGCTATCTGCCCCGGAGCAGAAACCCCAAAGATAATAGAAAGCCCCCAAACATGTAATGGCGGTTAGACAAGAGGAAATACTGACACAGAAAGAAAATAGTATGAGCAAACGCTGGGCCCAAACTATCTAAATAGAAAAGGATAGGAAGGGTACTTACTGCAATCTCAGAAAACCCTGAAAAAACACCAACTCTACTAATTTCAAAATCACCTGAGATCACACGACCTCTACCACCTAAATTAGTTCTCTGGTGTAACAAAAACAAAACAGCAGCCACTGAAAAAACTGGAAAAAGCAAAAGTACAAAACACAGTGGCTGGACTAAACTGAGAGGGCAAAAGCCCCCGGAGGGGACCCTGAAGGCCCCCACAGAAGTGCAGGACAAAATGCAAAAATATAGCAAAAACACAAAATAAGAAATTGTCTTATCTGATAGCAGGAGATGCAGACACGACACAGCAGGCTACAAGGGAAACTGGAAAGAAGGATTCAGACCAGAACAATTGATCACCGGCAACCCTGATGGGAAAATGACTACCTTATATAAGACCAATCAGTAACACCTGATTCCCAGTCCTCACAATCCTCACTAGTACCGCTTGTAACCACCAGAGGGAGCCTCTGCTCAGAACTCATCTCAAACCCATTCACAACAGGGCAGGTGCCGTTTTGTCTCAAAGAGATCCAGAGACCTCTAAGAGTAACCCTTGTGCCTTTTTCTCTCGAAAATTTTCTCCAACTGAACGTAATTATAACGTGGGTAATCGGGAGTTATTGGCCATGAAGTGGGCCTTTGAAGAGTGGAGACATTGGTTGGAAGGAGCCAAACATCAGGTGGTGGTCCTCACGGACCATAAGAATCTGGTTTATCTCGAATCAGCCAAGCGACTTAATCCTAGACAGGCCAGGTGGGCCTTGTTTTTCACACGTTTTAATTTTGTGGTTTCTTTTCTTCCTGGCACTAAGAATGTTAAGGCGGATGCCCTCTCGAGGAGTTTCTTTGCGGATTCTCCTGAGTTATCTAATCCTACTGTTATTTTGAAAGAGAGTGTAGTTCTTTCCGCCATCTCGCCCAATTTGAGACTGGCCTTGGAAGGGTGTCAGGAGGATAAACATGAGCGCTGCCCTATTGGGAAATTGTTTGTCCCAGACCAGTGGAAGAAGAGTGTGATGTCTGAGATTCATTTTTCTGCGTTGGCTTGTCTGAAGAGTCTCCGCGAGCTCAAGGAACACTGGATTTTGGCCGTTGCAGCTGAAAGGAGGACATCAGTAAACTAGGGGAGGAGTCCCGAGGAGAGAATTTGCATATTCCCAGTTCCTTCTGGGATAAGTTAAGAGTCTCCGCGAGCTCAAGGAACACTGGATTTTGGCCGTTGCAGCTGAAAGGAGGACATCAGTAAACTAGGGGAGGAGTCCCGAGGAGAGAATTTTCATATTCCCAGTGCCTTCTGGGATAAGTGAAGAGTCTCCGAGAGCTCAAGGAACACTGGATTTTGGCCGTTGCAGCTGAAAGGAGGACATCAGTAAACCGCGCGCTGCTAGGCGCGCGAGTTTTGGCATATATTTCACCGCTTGAATATCTCTTGAACATGGAAGAGGCCAAGAGTCATGTGGTGAGCTGCATTTCTTGCTACATGTTCACAGACTTACCAGTGGAAAAGCCAAACTTCACATGCCACAAATGCAAGCTTGTGTCCCTGTTGGAGGAAAAGTTGCAAAATCTGGAAGAGAGGTTATCTACATTGAAAACCATTAAGGAAGGTGAAGAGTTCTTAGACAGAGCAGAATTATCTCTTCATGTTACAGAAAGAGAAGAAATTCGAAGTGCACCTGAAGAAACAGAGTAATGGAAGCATGTGACCCAGAGAAGCAGGAGGATCGTGAGGCAGTCAGCACCAATTCTGCTCAGGAACAAGTACCAGGCTCTTACACAGGAGAATGATGAAGAAATACATCAAGATAAGACTTTGGCCACAAACAATAACCTTGTACGCCCTCAGAGTCCTCCTGAATGGAGAAAGAAAACTGTTGTGAAGAAGAAACGGAGAGTTGTTGTCATGGGGGATTCCCTGTTGGGAGGAACAGAGGCCGCTATCTGCAGACCGGATTTAACCTCAAGAGAAATGTGCTGTCTTCCAGGTGCAAAAATTAAAATGTGTCTGACAGGATAACAGGACTCTTCAGACCTACAGATGACTACCCATTCCTGGTAATACATGTAGGGACAAATGACACCGCAAGAAACGACCTGGAAACCATCTGCAGTGACTTTGAAAACTTAGGTAAGAAAGTGAAAGAACTGGGAGCACAGGTGGTCTTCTCTTCCATCCTTCCAGTGGATGTCCATGGAACAAGGAGGTGGAAGAAGATTCTGCAGGTGAACAACTGGCTATGTCGATGGTGCCGTCAGCAAGGATTTGGATTTTTGGATCACGGAGTGAATTACCTATACGATGGACTACTTGCTAGAGATGGGGTGCACCTTACGAAGACTGGAAAACATGTATTTGGAAGTCGCCTTGCTACACTCATCAGGAGAGCTTTAAACTAGAACAATGTGAGAAGGGAAGCAAAACACCTGCAAAAGCCATACACCTGACAAATACTATTGAGAATTCTGCTATTAGAAGTGAAGGGAAGAACACAGACAAAAAAATCTACATAATAAACATATTGGAGGAAGACAAACCAATCACAAACTAAAATGTTTCTATACAAATGCACAAAGCATGGGCAACAAACAAGGAGAATTGGAACTACTAATGCAGGAGAAGATGTATGATGTCATTGGAATCACTGAGACTTGGTGGGACAATACACATGATTGGAATACAAGGCTAGAAGGATACAAATTATTTGCAAGAAACAGACTTGATAAACGAGGAGGAGTTGTTGCATTGTATGTTAGAAAAGCGTATATCTGCACAGAGATTGACGCTTCAGAGACTGGGAGTTCTGTGGAAACTGTTTGGGTAAGAATACAAGGACAGAACAATGGAAAGAACACCATTGTAGGCATTTACTACAGGCCACCTGTGCAAGCTGAAGATATGGATGAACTCTTTATGCATCAAATGGCCAAGTTCTCCAAAAATATGACATAGTGGTCATGGGAGATTTCAACTATCCAGACATTTGTTGTGAATCTCTCTCAGGCAAAACTAACAGGTCAAGGAAATTCTTATCCTCTTTTGCTGACAACTTTATCTTCCAAATGGTAGGGCAGAAAACAAGGGGATCTGCTACCTTGGATCTAATCCTTATAAACAGGGAAGAAATGGTTGAGGAGGTAAGAGTGGCTGGGACCCTAGGAGATAGTGACCATGCTATTTTAGAATTTTGGATAACAAGAGGAGGAAGACCTGTGAAGACTCAGACGTCAAGGTTAGATTTCAGAAAGGCAGATTTTAAGGGACTCAGAAAGAGAATTGGAGGGATCCAAAGGCTGGATATCCTTAAGGACAAAAATGTCCAGGAAGGATGGAAAATCTTGAAAAATGAGATTCTCAAAGCACAATTGTTAACAATTCTGAGAAGAGTGAAGAATGGGAAGCTGTTATGATTTGGTAGCTGAGGAGAGCAAGCAAAAAAGGAAATACACCAGAGAGGTTGGAATCTATGGGATTGCAGTACCCTGACTAACCACCACAACTAAAGGCAGCCGTGGAGCGTACCTACGTTGGTCCTAGACGCCTCGTCACAGCCTGAGAAGCTAACTACACCTAAAGACAGAAAGAGGAAAACTATCTGCCCCGGAGCAGATCCCCAAAGATCATAGAAAGCCCCCAAACATGTAATGGCGGTTAGACAAGAGAAATACAGACACAGATAGAAAATAGTATGAGCAAACGCTGGGGCCCAAACTTCCTAAATAGAAAAGGATAGGAAGGACACTTACTGCAACCCCAAAGAACCCTGAAAAGTACCAACTCTACTAATTACAAAAACACCTGAGATCACACGACCTCTACCACCTAAATTAGTTCTCTGGTGTAACAAAAACTAAACAGCAGCCACTGAAAAAAACTGGAAAAGGCAAATGAACAAACAACAGTGGCTGAACTAAACTGAGAGGAGCACAAGCCCCCTGAAGGGGACCCGGCAGACCCTCACAGAAGTGCAGGACAAAATGCAAAAAGCAAGCACAAAAAACAAAAAGAAGAAAATGTCTTATCTGTTAGCAGAAGATGCAGGCACGAAACAGCAGGCTACAAAGTGAACAGGAATCAAAGATGAGACCAGAACAATTGATCACCGGCAACCCTGATGGGAGGGAACCTCCCTTATATAAGACCAGTCAGTAACACCTGATCGCCAATCTTCACAATCTTCATTGGATAGTTCAGTACTGTGTGTAACCACCAGAGGGAGCTTCTGCTCAGAATTCATTTCTAGCACATTCACAACAGGAAGCATTTAAGGAAACCAGGATGGATGAACACAGAACTTAAACACATGCTAAAAAGGAAGAAAGAAATGTTTATCAAATGGAAAGAGGGAGGCATATCTAAAGAAGAATATAATGCCATCTGCAGAACCTGCAGGACACAAATCAGATTATCTAAAGCTGACAATGAATTAAGGCTTGCAAGTGACATCAAAAGCAACAAAAAAGGATTTTGGGGATACGTCAAAAGTAAAAGAAAAGTCAAAGATGCTATAGGTTTTTTACAGGATGAAAATGATGAAATGGTAAGACAGGATGTTGAGAAGGCTGAACTGTTAAATTCCTATTTTGCATGTTTTCTCTCAGAAAGGAAATGTAACATCAACTGATCTTCACTGTCCTATTAAAGGAATAGAAGAATCCAGGATATCTATAAACAGAAAGACAGTGAGGAAACACTTAGCTAACCTAAATGAATTCAAGTCTCCAGGTCCAGATGAATTACACCCCAGAGTACTGAAGGAGATAGCAGAAGAATTCTTGAACCACTGTCCATAATCTTTGAAAATTCTTGGAGAACAGGAGAAGTCCCAGAAGACTGGAGAAGAGCAAATGTTGTTCCTATCTTCAAAAAGGGGAAGAAGGTGGACACAGGGAACTACAGGCCGGTGAGTCTGACTTCTATACCAGGAAAGATCTTTGAACAAATTATTAAAGAACATGTATGCAAGAACCTGGATAAGAATGAAGTGATTAAACAGAGTCAGCATGGGTTTGTAACTAATAAGTCATGTCAGACTAACTTAATTTCCTTCTATGACAGAATCACTGACTGGGTGGATCAGGGAAATGCTGTAGATATAGTATATCTTGACTTCAGCAAAGCATTTGACAAAGTATCTCACACAATCCTTATTGAAAAAATGACTAAGTATGGAATGGACAAGGCAACTGTTAGGTGGATTCATAACTGGCTTAGTGATCGGATCTAAAGAGTGGTCGTAAATGGCTGCACATCCTGTTGGAAGAATGTATCAAGTGGGGTACCACAAGGCTCTGTTTTGGGCCCTGTATTGTTCAACATTTTTATCAATGATTTAGATGAAGGAATTGAGGGTAAACTGATTAAATTTGCAGATGACACAAAGCTAGGAGGGTAGCTAATACTAGAGAAGAGAGAGAGAGAGGATTCAAAAAGATATAAATAAACTGGAGCAGTGGGCAGCAACTAACAGAATGGATTTTAACAGGGAAAATGCAAAGTTCTACATCTGGGCAATAAAAATGAAAAAAGCATATACAAAATGGGAGGAATAGGGCTAAGTAACAGTACATGTGAAAAAGACTTGGGTATACTAATTGATCACAGACTGAACATGAGTCAACAGTGTGATGCAGCAGCAAAAAAGGCAAATGCAATTCTAGGATGTATCAACAGAAGCATACAGTCTAGATCACGTGAGGTCATTATTGCCCTCTACTCCTCTTTGGTCAGACCTCAACTGGAATACTGTGTCCAGTTTTGGGCACTACATTTTATAAAAGGCATCAACAAACTGGAGCAAGTTCAGAGAAGAGCCACCAGAATGGTGACCGGTCTGCAAACCATGTCCTATGAGGAACGGTTGCAGGATTTGGGAATGTTTAGCTTGCAAAAAAGAAGACTGAGAGGAGACTTAATAGCTGTCTACAAATATCTCAAGGGCTGTCACATTGTAGAAGGATCATCTTTATTCTCATTTGCACAAGGAAAGACTAGAAGCAATGGGATGAAACTGAATGGGAGAAGACACAGATTAGATATTAGAAAAAACTTTTTGACAGTTAGGGTGATCAATGAGTGGAACAGGCTGCCACGAGAGTTGGTGAGTTCTCCTTCAATGGAAGTCTTCAAACAGAGGCTGGACAGACATCTGTCTGGGATGATTTAGAGAATCCTGCTTTGAGCAGGGGGTTGGACCATATGGCCCAGGAGGTCTCTTCCAACTCTACTATTCTATGATTCTATCCCGGATTTTTGGTACCAGAGACTTGGTGAGTCGGTCCTTTTGGTGGTCTGCTTTGTCTCGTGACGTCAGAGAATTTGTGCAGTCCTGTGGGACTTGCTCTCGCTCCAAGACTTGCTCTCGCTCTAGTGGTTTGTTAATGCCATTACCTGTGCCCAAGAGGCCATGGACCCATATCTCTATGGATTTTATTTCCGACCTCCCTGTTTCTCAGAGAATGACCGTTATCTGGGTAATCTGTGATAGGTTTTCCAAGATGATACATCTTGTGCCATTACCTACAGTAAGTTACCTTCCTCCTCCGAATTGGTACCTTTGTTCCTTCAGCACGTGGTTATATCTGTGTTATAAGGAAAACATCAAATCGTGGTGGGAGGTTAAGGGACTAGCAAATTATATTAAAAACAGAATCGTACCGAAAGGGTTAAGAATTAATGTGCATCCCTTCCCACGTGCAGCAAATCCCTTATTTCTAACAGCCTGGACTAGGGAATCTATTGATTCGTCGCTATGCCTTATGCAACTCTTATTAAGTGAGGAACTAAAACTTTTTCAGGAATCTAGTAAAAGACTAAATAGTCTAATAGAGAAAATTCAGAAATTGAAGACAGATCCTGACTTCACGAGATGAGAAAATATATTACAAACATCTGTGGAAAAATTTCAGAATAATTTAAAGGACCGTAAGCATACACAATTTCTACGGGATTTATCCGAGTTTAAAGAAAATAAGGCATACGAGTATCAGGTAGGGACAGTCAGCGAAGTATCATCTTCGGACATAGATACGTCTGACACAGAAAAAACTGAGATATTTCCTAATTTTTCTATAAGAGGAAGACAAAACAGAGGAAGATGGAGGGCATCAAGGGGTCAGTACCAAAAACAAAGGGGGAGTGGAAGAGGTATATACCAAAACACAGGTACCAATTCTGGACCATCTGGCTCTGGAGCCTCACAGTCTTTTTTGGATCGGGGCCCTATAATGGGGTAGGATATGAGGAAGAAACACTGATAGATCAAGGCCAGGTTATTAACCTCTCATCATATACTCTATCAAGAGAGGACTATTCAGTGTTAAGGAAGGGCCTTAATTTTGTTCCCACAAACCCTTTCAACTGTTTTGGTTGGGTAAAAGACCTAAATCTATTTGGGCGAAAACTAAAATGGAAATTATTTTTCCAAAAGCATGATGTTGAACAGCTAAATAGTTTGGGTCTGTCTGAGGAGGACCTAAAGAGTTTTCAGGCATTAACTGGCCTCCTCGGTGAAAATGCTCAGGAGAGGGGGAAGGGCCCCTTTACGGATTTGAAAAAGAAGAGCACCAGTGTGCCACCAATTACGGATGTAACTAGTATAGACATTTTCATCAGACTGGTAGAAGCTGAATTAAGTAAAATACCAGGTAGTCAACACCAATGTAATCTCTCGCTAGGAGAACAAGAAGCTCTTTCAAACTTGGAAAGGAATAATGATTTGATCATTAAGGCATCCGACAAAGGTGGCAATCTGGTGCTTATGGATCATCCTGTATATCTAAAGATGTGTTATCAACTATTGGATGAGCAAAGCACATATGAAATCTTGAGGGGGGACCCTGTTATGTTACGGTAGCTGAGGAGTGCAGGTAAAAAAGGAAATACACCAGAGCAGTTGGAATCTATGAGATTGCAGTACCCTGACTAACCACCACAACTAGAGGCAGCCGTGGAGCGTTCCTACGATGGTCCTAGACGCCTCGTCACAGCCTGAGAAACTAACTACACCTAAAGATAGAAATAGGAAAGCTATCTGCCCCGGAGCAGAACCCCAAAGATAATAGAAAGCCCCCAAACATGTAATGGCGGTTAGACAAGAGGAAATACTGACACAGAAAGAAAATAGTATGAGCAAACGCTGGGGCCCAAACTATCTAAATAGAAAAGGACAGGAAGGGTACTTACTGCAATCCCAGAAAACCCTGAAAAACACCAACATACTAATTTCAAAATCACCTGAGATCACACGACCTCTACCACCTAAATTAGTTCTCTGGTGTAACAAAAACAGCAGCCACTGAAAAAACTGCAAAAAGCAAAAGTACAAAACACAGTGGCTGGACTAAACTGAGAGGGCAAAAGCCCCCGGAGGGGACCCAGAAGGCCCCCACAGAAGTGCAGGACAAAATGCAAAAATATAGCAAAAACACAAAATAAGAAATTGTCTTATCTGATAGCAGGAGATGCAGACACGACACAGCAGGCTACAAGGGAAACTGGAAAGAAGGATTCAGACCAGAACAATTGATCACCGGCAACCCTGATGGGAAAATGATTCCCTTAAATAAGACCAATCAGTAACACCTGATTCCCAATCCTCACTAGTACCGCTTGTAACCACCAGAGGGAGCCTCTGCTCAGAACTCATCTCAAACCCATTCACAACAGTACCCCCCCCTTGAGGAGGGGTCACCGAACCCTCATTTGAGCAACCAGGTCGGTCAGGATGAGTTCTATGATACGCACGGATAAGTCTCCTAGCATGGATGTCCGAAGCAAACACCCAAGAATTATCTTCCTGACCATAACCTCTCCATTTAACCAAATACTGGAGTCTTCGTCTAGAAAAACGAGAATCCAATATTTTCTCAACCACATACTCCAGATTGCCCTCAACCAAAACAGGGTCAGGAGGCACAGCAGCAGGAACCACTGGCTCAACAAACCTCTTCAACAAGGACTTGTGGAACACGTTATGGATCTTAAATGTCCCTGGAAGAAGCAAACGAAAAGAAACAGGATTAATAATCTCCATGATCTTATAAGGTCCAATGAACCTAGGCTTAAATTTAGGAGATGCTACTCTCATAGGAATATTCTTTGAGGACAACCAGACCAAGTCCCCCACTTTAAACCGAGGACCATCAGTCCTATGCCGGTTAGCAAACCGCTGGGCCTTCTCCTGAGAGAGGGACAACCTCTCCACTACCTGGTCCCAAATCTGCTGCATACGCTCAACAACAGAGTCAACACCTGGACAGACAGAAGCCTCCGTCTGTCCTGAAGAAAATCGAGGGTGAAACCCAGAATTACAGAAAAACGGAGACATCAAAGTGGCAGAGCTAGCCCTATTATTAAGAGCAAACTCAGCCAAAGGCAAAAAAGAGACCCAGTCATCCTGATCAGCAGACACAAAGCATCTTAGATAAGTCTCCAATGTCTGGTTTGTTCTCTCAGTTTGACCATTGGTCTGAGGATGAAATGCCGAGGAGAAAGACAATTGAACACCCAGTTTAGAACAAAAAGTCCTCCAAAATCTGGAAACAAACTGGACTCCTCTGTCAGACACAATGTTCTCAGGAATGCCGTGTAAACGAACCACGTGCTGAAGGAACAACGGCACCAATTCAGAGGAGGAAGGCAACTTAGGTAATGGCACAAGATGTATCATTTTGGAAAACCTATCACAAATTACCCAGATGGTGGTCATTCTCTGAGAAACAGGAAGATCGGAAATGAAATCCATAGAGATATGGGTCCATGGTCTCTTGGGCACAGGCAATGGCATCAACAAACCACTAGAGCGAGAGCAAGGCTTGGAGCGAGAGCAAGTCCCGCAGGACTGCACAAATTCCCTGACATCGCGAGACAAGGTAGGCCACCAAAAGGACCGACTAACCAAGTCTCTGGTACCAAAAATTCCGGGATGCCCAGCCAATGCGGAACAATGAATCTCAGACATCACACTCTTTTTCCATTGGTCCGGGACAAACAATTTTCCAACAGGGCAGCGCTCGGGCCTATCCTCCTGACACCCCTCCAGAGCAAGTCTCAAATTAGGCGAGATGGCGGAAAGAACTACACCCTCCTTCAAAATAACAGAGGGATCAGATAGCTCAGGAGAGTCCGCAAGGAAACTCCTCGAGAGGGCATCCGCCTTAACATTCTTAGTGCCAGGAAGAAAGGAAACCACAAAATTAAAACGTGTGAAAAACAAGGCCCACCTGGCCTGTCTAGGATTGAGTCGCTTGGCAGATTCCAGATAGACCAGATTCTTATGGTCCGTAAGGACCACCACCTGATGTTTGGCTCCCTCCAGCCAATGTCTCCACTCTTCAAAAGCCCACTTCATGGCCAATAACTCCCGATTACCCACGTCATAATTACGTTCAGTAGGAGAAAATTTTCGAGAGAAAAAGGCACAAGGGTTACTTTTAGAGGTCTCTGGATCTTTTTGGGACAAAACGGCACCTGCCCCAATTTCAGAGGCATCAACCTCCACCTGAAATGGCAGAGAAACATCAGGCTGCCGTAGAACAGGAGCAGAAGTGAATCTCTGCTTAAGTTCCTGAAACGCAGAGACTGCCTCAGGAGGCCAATTCACCACATCAGAACCCTTTCTGGTCAAATCAGTTAATGGTTTAACAATAACAGAGAAATTACCAATAAATTTACGATAAAAATTGGCAAAACCCAAAAATCTCTGAAGAGCCTTTAATGAAGTAGGTTGGACCCAATCACAGATGGCCTGAACCTTGACCGGGTCCATTTCAATAACATATGGGGACAAAATGAATCCCAGAAATGAGATCTTCTGTACGCCAAAAAGACACTTTGATCCCTTCACATACAGAGCATTCTCTCTCAAAATCTGGAATACAGTTCGAACATGTTTCACATGAGAGTCCCAGTCATTAGAAAAAATCAAGATATCATCCAAATAAACAATCAGAAACTTGTCCACAAAATCCCTGAAAATGTCATTCATGAAGGACTGGAAGACGGAAGGAGCATTAGTGAGCCCAAAGGGCATCACAAGGTACTCAAAATGCCCTTCAGGGGTGTTAAATGCCGTCTTCCATTCATCCCCGTGCTTAATGCGAATAAGGTTATACGCCCCCCTGAGGTCAAGCTTGGTAAACCAAGTAGCGTTTTTCACCCTGGAAAACAGGTCAGAAATCAAGGGTAACGGGTATTGATATTTCACAGTAATATTGTTCAAGAGACGATAATCAATACACGGCCTTAATGAACCATCTTTTTTGGCCACAAAGAAAAAACCGGCACCTAAGGGTGAAGAGGATGGTCTGATATGACCCTTCTCCAATGATTCCTTGATATAAGACCGCATAGCGTCATGTTCAGGTACAGACAAGTTAAAGAGGCGACCCTTAGGGAATTTACTACCTGGCACTAATTCAATAGCGCAGTCATAGCTCCTATGGGGAGGTAAGGATGCAGATTTACTTTCGCTAAACACATCAGAAAAATCACACAAAAAGTCAGGAACATCCTCAGCCTGGGGTGAGGCAGAAAAAACAGGAGTGTTGGTATTAACACATTGGCAGCCCCAACTGGTTACAGACACAGATTTCCAATCCAAAACAGGATTATGAGACTGTAACCAAGGGAAACCCAGCACGATAATGTCATGCAGATTATATAGAACCAAAAATTTGCAGCACTCCTGGTGATCAGGTTCAACCCTCATTATCACCTGAGTAGAAAACTGGGGTTTATTCTCAGCCAAAGGGGTAGAATCGATCCCCAGTAGGGGAATAGACTTCTGTAGGGGGATCAAGGGAAATCCACAACGTTTAGCAAAATCATAATCCATCAGGTTAATAGCTGCTCCAGAATCAACGAAAGCCTGAGCAGAAAATGAGGACAGAGAGCATATCAGAGTGACAGTTAATAAAAACTTAGTCTGAACACTACCCAAGACAACTGAGCGTGCAAAACGTCTTCCCCGCTTAGGGCAGACTGAAATAGCATGAGAGGCATCACCACAGTAGAAACATAACCCATTGCGCTTTCGAAACTCATGACGCTGTGCCCCAGACACCACTCCATCACACTGCATGGGCTCAGCAGCTGGCTCACAAGGCAACACCACTCCACGCATACTTCTCCGCTCACGCAAACGTCTGTCAATTTGAATCGCTAATGACATAGAATCATTGAGACCAGAGGGGACAGGGAATCCCACCATAACATCCTTTACATTATCCGACAGACCCTTCCGGAAAAGGGCCGCCAAAGCGTCGTCATTCCATTTGGTCAGGACTGCCCACCTACGGAATCTCTGACAGTATAACTCAGCGTCATCAAGCCCCTGATTTAATGCCAACAAGGCTTTTTCAGCTTGATCAGTGATATTAGGCTCATCGTACAATAACCCCAAAGCCTGAAAAAATACATCAACATCACTCAAAACAGGATCCCCAGGTGTCAGGGAAAAAGCCCAATCCTGAGGATCGCCGCGCAGGAGAGAGATGACAATTTGAACCTGCTGCGCTGCGTTTCCTGAGGACTTAGATTTTAAGGCAAGAAACAATTTACAATTATTTTTGAAATTCTGAAACTTAGCTCGATCCCCTGAAAACAAATCTGGCATGGGGATCCTAGGTTCCACAACAGGCAACCTAGCAAGATATGCAGCAATACTCTGAACCTCAGTGGCAAGCTGATCCACACGGCCAGACAACTGTGCAAACTCCATTGGGAGAAAAGATCCTCCCCAGCACCCAGAGATACAGAGGGAAAAAAAAAAAAAATGCAACAAACAGAAAAATATCTCTGACAACTTTTCTTCCTTCAAAATATTTTTTTTTTTCCCTTCTGTGAGTACCATACAATTTTTTGAGGCCGGTGATACTGTTATGTTACGGTAGCTGAGGAGTGCAGGTAAAAAAGGAAATACACCAGAGCAGTTGGAATCTATGAGATTGCAGTACCCTGACTAACCACCACAACTAGAGGCAGCCGTGGAGCGTTCCTACGATGGTCCTAGACGCCTCGTCACAGCCTGAGAAACTAACTACACCTAAAGATAGAAATAGGAAAGCTATCTGCCCCGGAGCAGAACCCCAAAGATAATAGAAAGCCCCCAAACATGTAATGGCGGTTAGACAAGAGGAAATACTGACACAGAAAGAAAATAGTATGAGCAAACGCTGGGGCCCAAACTATCTAAATAGAAAAGGACAGGAAGGGTACTTACTGCAATCCCAGAAAACCCTGAAAAACACCAACATACTAATTTCAAAATCACCTGAGATCACACGACCTCTACCACCTAAATTAGTTCTCTGGTGTAACAAAAACAGCAGCCACTGAAAAAACTGCAAAAAGCAAAAGTACAAAACACAGTGGCTGGACTAAACTGAGAGGGCAAAAGCCCCCGGAGGGGACCCAGAAGGCCCCCACAGAAGTGCAGGACAAAATGCAAAAATATAGCAAAAACACAAAATAAGAAATTGTCTTATCTGATAGCAGGAGATGCAGACACGACACAGCAGGCTACAAGGGAAACTGGAAAGAAGGATTCAGACCAGAACAATTGATCACCGGCAACCCTGATGGGAAAATGATTCCCTTAAATAAGACCAATCAGTAACACCTGATTCCCAATCCTCACTAGTACCGCTTGTAACCACCAGAGGGAGCCTCTGCTCAGAACTCATCTCAAACCCATTCACAACAGGACCCGACCCATGTGTACAAAGAGGAGCTGGGAGGGATATTGATGGAGGCTAAAAGTGGTGGCCTTATATCAGAAAATGAATTGAGATTCATGACATCACTTTTCCCGGTGATCTCTACCTTTTATGCTCTTCCAAAGGTGCACAAGAGTCTGGAACCATTAAAAGGACACCCGATAGTTTCGGGAATAGACTCTTTATCACAAAATGTGGGTATATATATAGATCGAGTCTTGAGACCCTTTGTTACCTCTTTACCATCATATGTACGTGACACCTCACACCTCTTGTGCATTCTTGAAGGGATGTCAGTGGAAAGCAATACATTGGTTGCCTCCATTGATGTTGAGGCATTATACAGTAGTATTCCACATGATTATGGTACTGGAGCAGTCAGTCATTTCCTGAAGACAAGAGCGATTGAATGTCGTGAACATAGCATGTTTATTGAAAAACTACTCCAATTCACCCTTACTCATAACTATTTTCTCTTCAACGGTAAGTACTTCCACCAGCTCAGGGGGACTGCAATGGGGAGCCCTTGTGCCCCCACTTATGCAAATATCTTCCTGGGCTGGTGGGAGGAAACCCACATTTTTGGTGGTGAGGAGGTGGACGCTTGGTGGACCCCTTACATCTGCCTCTGGGACAGATATATAGACGATATCCTGGTCTTCTGGTCTGGCCCAGGGGAGATGTTCACCCGCTTTGTTGAGAACATCAATAACAATGGAGTGGGCTTGAGATTTACATCTGAATGTCACTCTCGTAGTATAAATTTCCTGGATCTAACCATCATAATAAATGATGATGGCAAAATATGCACTAGTACCTTCAGAAAACCGACGGCGACCAACAGTCTGTTGAGGTGGAATAGCCATCACCCTGTCCCCTTAAAAAGAGGTATACCGAAGGGGCAGTTTCTCCGTATCCGTAGAAACTGTTCGGATGTGGGGACTTTTAGAAGACAATCCAGGGAATTATACAATAGATTTAGGAGGAGAGGTTACCCTGAAAATGTCCTGGATGGACCTCTTAATTATGCCCTTGCGTCCAACAGGGAGGCGCTTCTTAATACCACAAGGGGGGAAGACGAGGCAGAACAATATGTAAGACTGATTGGGACATACGATGAACAATCCGAAAGGGTGTACCATATTTTGAAAAAACATTGGGGAATCCTTACAGCAGATCCCAATGTGAGTAAATTCTTACCCTCCAAACCGAGTGTCACATATAGGAGAGGTCGTTCAATAGGGGACCGGCTGGTCCACAGCCTGTATCAAAGATCTTTGAGGACAAACACTTGGCTGGACAGAAGACCTCTGGGTTTCTTTAAATGCGGCAATTGCTCAAGATGCAATATGATGAATCAAACTAAAACATTCTGTAGCTCTGCTAATGGTAAAAGATTTATTAGGGATTTTGGTAACTGTAGATCCATGAGAGTAGTCTATAAAGCCACCTGTACTTGCCCCCTGGACTACGTTGGAAAAACTAAAAGAGAACTGAGAACAAGAGTGGGTGAGCACTACAATGACAGTAAGAACAAGAGAGACACACCGATATCCCGCCACATGAATAGTGTGCATTCGGGCTGCCTATCAGAAATCACCTTTACAATGATAGAACTGATTAAACCCAAAACAAGAGGGGGGGATCATGATAAAATGATCCTAAAACGCGAGGCTGAGTGGACCTTTAGGCTGCAGTCCTTGTCTCCAAAAGGTCTAAATGAGTATATATCGTACACATGCTTTATATAATATAGAAAAGGGGAATATAAGCTTACTTGATTGGCACCTTATGATCTAGATATATCTCTTAATAGTAGTGAGATGATCGTTTACACCCATACTATTGACATGTTATATGTCAAAACCTATGATGGTTTTTTGATACCGGTATCATCCTATTTAGGATATTCATATCTTTGATTGTTATTAGACCTTGGCCACAGCTTTATCTATGTAATCTTCCTGCGATTCATATTAATAAGTCTGCTTACATTTTGATCTGTTATACCTAATCATTAGTCTGGTGATTCATATTAGTGATTCAATCTACAATGAACGCCACACCAACAGATGGCAGTTTAGCGTTCCAGTGTTTGCGATTTATATTAATCATTTTGCCTGCATTTTGATTTAGTGTGTCTAATCATTAGTCTGGCGATTCATATTGTCAATTTTGCCTGCGGTTTGGCTATTCATAATGAACGCCACACTAACGGACTGCAGGTTTGCGTTCCAGTAAGTGGAACGCAGCATTATGCTGGGCGGGGCGGAAATGACGTCGGCACTCTGAGGCTGACCCGGGCGGAAGTGATGCGTGCGCTCCAACGGCTGAGACGCAGACCGCTCCCGGAAGTATCTGTGAGATTCAGACACCACGCTGGGACATTGTGATGAGCGATGGCGTCTGACGTATACAAATAAAGCGGTAAGTGGCTTATAGGATAACCCGGTACATGTGCTCATGATTACGTGGGTGGACCAATTTTGGTATTAACAAGGGGCGGTTATTTAAATCCACCTGAGACAATGCGGCGGTGCACCATCATCCACTATGGCAGCCGGTCCGTATCATTCCATGACCTCCTGATGAACCGTTCAGATTGACGGGGAAACGCGTCGGGGTTACAGAAGACACGATAAGTTACCCTTTATGGGAGCAAGCATATGGGGCGAAAAGACAACAATATGTCATGTCCTATGGGCTATTTATTTGAACATCAAGCACAATCTTATGCAGATACTCTAATCATTTCTTGTCTACTAGCCATCTTTTGAACCTATGGTCAAAATAATCTTTCTATGTGACCAATTTATAAGATGATATAAGGACAATTAGGGGTATTTCTCTGCTCTGCCTAAACTTATCATGATTATATCCCAAATATATATCTTGGGCTTTTAAGCTAATTTGCGTTATTTGGGGATACTATTGTTGTCTTCTTTTTTACTTTGTGTGTGCCTAGTTTAAAGACTCTCTTCACTCCTGCCTATCTGAATTATTGTTTTCCTACCTACATTGTAGGGTATAACAGGGCAGTGAGGGCTAGCCTACGCTGAGTGGGGGCGCCAAGTCGAATCTTTAGTGGTGCCAACCTCCACGGTCAGGTAGGAACATCCAGGATTAGTATAGGCCACGCAAATAGGATAGATTAATTTTTATCTTGAGGTAATCTTATATACCTTTTTTCACTGGGTTGGTGTTTTTTATGATTATCAATAAAATTTGGTTTTAGAGGGAATTCATGTTTCACATAATTTGATTTCATTCCCATATGTATATATGATTTTTGTTCTACATGTCCTATGAGGAACGGTTGCAGGATTTGGGAATGTTTAGCTTGCAAAAAGAAGACTGAGAGGAGACTTAATAGCTGTCTACAAATATCTCAAGGGCTGTCACATTGTAGAAGGATCAACTTTATTCTCATTTGCACAAGGAAAGACTAGAAGCAATGGGATGAAACTGAATGGGAGGAGACACAGATTAGATATTAGAAAAAACTTTTTGACAGGGTGATCAATGAGTGGAACAGGCTGCCACGAGAGGTGGTGAGTTCTCCTTCAATGGAAGTCTTCAAACAGAGGCTGGACAGACATCTGTCTGGGATGATTTAGAGAATCCTGCTTTGAGCAGGGGGTTGGACCATATGGCCCAGGAGGTCTCTTCCAACTCTAGTATTCTATGATTCTATGATTCTATCCCGGGATTTTTGGTACCAGAGACTTGGTGAGTCGGTCCTTTTGGTGGCCTACTTTGTCTCGTGACGTCAGGGAATTTGTGCAGTCCTGTGGGACTTGCTCTCGCTCCAAGCCTTGCTCTCGCTCTAGTGGTTTGTTAATGCCATTACCTGTGCCCAAGAGGCCATGGACCCATATCTCTATGGATTTTATTTCCGACCTCCCTGTTTCTCAGAGAATAACCGTTATCTGGGTAATCTGTGATAGGTTTTCCAAGATGATACATCTTGTGCCATTACCTACAGTAAGTTACCTTCCTCCTCCGAATTGGTACCTTTGTTCCTTCAGCACGTGGTTCAGTTACATGGCATTCCGGAGAACATTGTGTCTGACAGAGGAGTCCAGTTTGTTTCCAGATTTTGGAGGACATTTTGTTCTAAACTTGGTGTTCAATTATCTTTCTCCTCTGCTTTTCATCCTCAGACCAATGGACATACCAAGAGAACAAACCAGACCTTGGAGACTTATTTGAGATGTTTTGTGTCTGCTGATCAAGATGACTGGGTCTCTTTTTTGCCTTTGGCTGAGTTTACTCTTAATAATAGGGCTAGCTCTGCCACTTTAATGTCTCCATTTTTCTGCAATTTTGGGTTTCACCCTCGATTTTCTTCGGGTCAGGCGGAGGCTTCTGTCTGTCCGGGTGTTGACTCTGTTGTGGAGCGAATGCAGCAGATTTGGGACCAGGTAGTGGAGAGGTTGTCTCTCTCTCAGGAGAAGGCCCAACGGTTTGCCAACCGGCATAGGACTGATGGTCCTCGGTTTAAAGTGGGGGACTTGGTTTGGTTGTCCTCAAGAAATATCCCTATGAGGGTTGCATCTCCAAAGTTTAAGCCTAGGTTCATTGGACCTTATAAGATCATGGAGATTCTTAATCCTGTTTCCTTCCGTTTGCTTCTTCCAGGGACATTTAAGATCCATAACGTGTTCCACAAGTCCTTATTGAAGAGGTTTGTCGAACCAGTGGTTCCTGTGGCTGCGCCTCCTGACCCTGTTTTGGTTGAGGGCAATCTGGAGTATGTGGTTGAGAAAATATTGGATTCTCGGTTTTCTAGACGGAAACTCCAGTATTTGGTTAAGTGGAGAGGTTATGGTCAGGAGGACAATTCTTGGGTGTTTGCTTTGGACATCCATGCTAGGAGACTATCCCTGCCTATCACCGAGCTCATCATGATCGACCTGGTTGCACAAGTGAGGGTTCGGTGACCCCTCCTCAAGGGGGGTACTGTTGTGAATGTGCTAAAAATGGTTTCTGAGCATAGGCTCCCTCTGGTGGTTACTGACAGTACTGAACCTTTCAGCGATGAGTGGCAATCTGGGATCACGGATTGGTCTGATATAAGGGAGGTTCTCTCCCATGATGGTTGCCGGTGATCAATTGTTCTTGTCTCAATTGTGGTTCCTGGTTCATTTGGAAGCTTGCTGAGTCTTGCCTGCATCTTCTGCTATCAGATAAGATCTTTTCTGCTTTTATTTTTGTGCTTGCTTTTTGCATTGTTCCCTGCACTTCTGTGGAGCTCAGCCAGGTCCCCTCCGGGGTGCTTGTGCTCCTCTCAGTTTATCTGGAGCCACTGTTGTTTGTTCATTTGCTTTTTCCTGTTTTTTCAGTGGCTGTGGCTTAGTTTTGTTACACCAGTGAACTGATTTAGGTGGTAGAGGTCGTGTGATCTCAGGTGTTTTTGCAATCAGTAGTGTTGATTTTTTTTAGGGTTTTTTTTGGATTGCAGTGAGTATCCTTTCCTGTACTTTTCTGTCTAGACAGATTGGGCCCCAGCGTTTGCTCATTTTATTTTCTGTCTGTGTCCGTGCTTCCTTTTGTCTAACCGCCATTACATGTTTGGGGGCTTCCTATTTTCTTTGGGGATCTGCTCTGGGGCAGATAGCTTTCATCTTTCTGCCTTTAGGTGTAGTTATCTCTCAGGCTGTGCTGTGACGAGGCGTCTAGGATCAACGTAGGAACGCTCCACGGCTACCTTTAGTTGTGTGGTTCGTTCAGGTTACTGCAATCCAATAGGTTCCAGCCTCTCTGGTGTATTGCCGTTTTTGCTTACTCTCCTCAGCTACCAAAACATAACACACTGGGCTCTTAGGAGCAAATTCCTTAATTGATGTAAAGGGTCATAAATCCATGCGATTGGTATTATTATCTTCATTTAATTTGTCTTCAATGAAAAAACACAAAAAGAATTGACCTAAAGCCAAATTGGATATAATTCCACACCAAACCTAAAAAAGGGGTGGACAAAAGTATTGGCACTGTTTGAAAAGTCATGTGATGCTTCTCTAATTCGTGTAATTACCAGCACCTGTAACTTATATGTGGCACCTAACAGGTGTTGGCAATAACTAAATCACACTTGTAGCCAGTTAACATGGATTAAAGTTGACTCAGCCTCTGTCCTGTGTCCTTGTGTGTACCACATTGAGCATGGAAAAAATAAAGAAGACCAAAGAACTGTGTGAGGACTTGAGAAACCAAATTGTGAGGAAGCATGAGCAATCTCAAGGCTACAAGTCCATCTCCAAAGACCTGAATGTTCCTGTGTCTTCCGTGCGCAGTATCATCAAGAGGTTTAAAGCCCATGGCACTGTGGCTAACCTCTCTAGATGTGGAAGGAAAAGAAAAATTGACGAGAGATTTCAACACAAGATTGTGCGGATGGTGGATAAAGAACCTCGACTAACATCCAAACAAGTTCAAGCTGCCCTGCAGTCCGAGGGTACAACAGTGTCAACCTGTACTATCCGTCGGCGTCTGAATGAAAAGGGACTGTATGGTAGGATACCCAGGAAGACCCCACTTCTTACCCCGAGACATAAAAAAGCCAGGCTGGAGTTTGCCAAAACTTACCTGAGAAAGCCTAAAACGTTTTGGAAGAATGTTCTCTGGTCAGATGAGACAAAAGTGGAGCTTTTTTGGAAAAACCATCAACATAGAGTGTACAGGAAAAAAGAGGCATTCAAAGAAAAGAACACGGTCCCTACAGTCAAACATGGCGGACGTTCCCTGATGGGGTTGCTTTGCTGCCTCTGGCACTGGACTGCTTGACCGTGTGCATGGCATTATGAAGTCTGAAGACTACCAACAAATTTTGCAGCATAATGTAGGGCCCAGTGTGAGAAAGCTGGGTCTCCCTCAGAGGTCATGGGTCTTTTAGCAGGACAATGACCCAAAACACACTTCCAAAAGCACTATAAAATTGTTTGAGAGAAAGCACTGGAGACTTCTAAGGTGGCCAGCAATGAGTCCGGACCTGAATCCCATAGAACACCTGTGGAGAGATCTCAAAATGGCAGTTTGGAGAAGGCACCTTTCAAATATCAGGGACCTGGAGCAGTTTGCCAAAGAAGAATGGTCTTCAATTCCAGCAGAGCTTTGTAAGAAACTCATTGATGGTTACCGGAAGCGGTTGTTCGCAGTTATTTTGGCTAAAGGTTGTGCAACCAAGTATTAGGCTGAGGGTGCCAATACTTTTGTCTGGCCCATATTTGGAGTTTTTTTGTGAAATGATCAAGGATTTGATTTTTGCTTCATTCTCTTTTGTGTTTTTTCCTTGCAAGCAAATTAAATGAAGATAAAAATAGCAAATAATTTGTGATTGCAATCATTTTCAGGAAGAAACTGAGTATTATTATTATTATTTATTTATATAGCGCCATTAATTCCATGGTGCTGTACATGAGAAGGGGTTACATACAAAGTTATAGATATCGTTTACAGTAAACAAATTTACAATGACAGACTGGTACAGAGGGGAGAGAACCCTGTCCTTGCGGACTTACATTCTACGGGATAATGGGGAAGAAACAGAAGGTCGGGGGTGCGGCAGCTCTCGTGTTGGCGATGTGGCAGCTCTGGTGGTGGCGGCGTGGCGGCAGCTCGGGTGGTGGCGGCGAGGCGGAATGGTTATTGCAGGCTGTAGGCTTTCCTGAAGAGATGGGTTTTCAGGTTCCGTCTGAAGGATCCAAGGGTGGTGGATAATCGTACATGTTGAGGCGTGGAATTCCAGAGGATGGGGGATATTCGGGAGAAATCTTGGAGGCGGTTGTATGAGGAACGAATAAGTGTGGAGGATAGTAGGAGGTCTTGGGAAGATCGAAGATTACGTGAAGGAAGATATTGGGAGATTAGTTCAGAGATATAGGGAGGAGACAGGTTGTGGACGGCTTTGTAGGTCAGTGTTAGTAGTTTGAACTAGATTCGTTGGGGAATTGGGAGCCAGTGGAGGGATTTGCAGATGGGAGAAGCAGGTTAATAGCGAGGGGAGAGTTGGATTAGTCAGACAGCAGAACTGAGGACAGATTGGAGTGGTGCAAGAGAGTTGACGGGGAGGCCACAGAGGAGGGTGTTGCAGTAATCAAGGCGGGAGATGATGAGGGCATGCACAAGAATTTTAGTAGATTGAAGGCTGAGGAAGGGACAGATTCTGGAAATGTTTTTAAGTTGGAGGCGACAGGAGGTGGCAAGAGTTTGGATGTGTGGTTTGAAGGACAGGTCAGAGTCGAGAGTTACTCTGAGGCAGCGGATTTCAGGTGCGGGAGAGATCGTGATGCCATTTACCATACTAGATAGATCGGGTAGGGAAGATACGTGAGATGGAGGAAAGATGATGAGTTCGGTTTTGTCTACATTGAGTTTTAAGAAACGAGAGGTGAAGAAGGAGGATGTGGCTGATAGACACTCCGGGATTCTGGACAGCAGAGAGGTGACATCTGGGCCAGAGACGTAGATCTGAGTATCGTCCGCATAGAGGTGGTACTGGAAGTGATGGGACTTTATTAGTTGTCCTAGGCCAAGGGTATAGATGGAAAAAAGTAGGGGCCCCAGGACAGAGCCTTGAGGGACTCCAACAGACAGAGGGCGGGATGAGGAGGTAGAGTGGGAGTGGGAGACGATAAATGTGCGGTCAGAAAGGTAAGTGGCGATCCAGGACAGGGCAAGGTCTTTGATGCCATGGGAAGAAAGAATCTGTAGCAGTAGGCAGTGGTCGACTGTGTCAAAGGCAGAGGACAGGTCAAGGAGGAGGAGGATGAAGAACTGTCTGTTAGCTTTGGCTGTGAGTAAGTCGTTAGTAATTTTGGTCAGGGCAGTTTCAGTGGAGTGGTGGGGGCGGAAGCCAGATTGGAGGTTGTCGAGGAGGGAGTTAGATGAGAGGTGGAAGGAGAGTTGAGCGTGGACATGCTGCTCAAGGAGTTTGGAAGCAAACGGGAGCAATGATATTGGGCGATAGCTGGGCATAGCAGTTGGGTCAAGGTTTGTTTTTTGAGGATGGGTGTGATGGTGGCATGTTTGAAGGCAGAGGGAAAGGTACGAGAAGATAGCGATAGGTTGAAGAGATGGGTTAGGGCTGGGATGAGCATGTTAGTGAGGTTGGGGAGCAGGTGGGAAGGGATGGGGTCAAGTGCACAGGTGGTGAGGTGTGATTTGAAAAGCAGATGAGTAAGCTCTCCTTCAGTGATGTTGGAGAGGGAGGCTAGTAGGGAAGGACAGAGGTCTGGTAAATGGAGTGGTTGGGGTGGTGGAACAGTAAAGGTTTGCCTTGTTTGGTCGATCTTATTTTTGAAGTAGGTGGCAAAGTCTTCGGCAGAGATGAGGGGAGTTGGAGGTGGCAGTGGTGGGCGGAGGAGAGAGTTGAATGTGCTGAACAGTTGTTTTGGGTTGTAGGATAATGAAGATACAAGGTTTGCAAAATAGGTCTGTTTAGCAGAGGTGAGGGCTATTTTGAAGGCAATTGTAGCTTGTTTGAAAGCAGAAGTTGTCTGGCAGGCGTGTTTTCTTCCAATGCCGCTCCGCGACCCTGGATGATTGTCGAAGTTTTTTGGTGACATTGTTGTGCCAGGGTTGCCTATTGATTTGTCGCACTTTGCCGTGCGTGAGAAGGGCAACTGAATCTATAGCAGATGTGAGGGTGGTGTTATAGAAAGCAGTGGCGCTGTCTGTGTCGTGGAGTGAAGATATGGAGGACAGAGGCAGAAGAGAATCTGAGAGTCTGTGAATGTCTACATGTGCGAGGTTTCTGCGAGGATGTGCCAGTGGCTGAACATAGGGGGCAGGTGAAGAGGACAGGGATGAGGTGAGTAGGTGGTGGTCAGATAGGGGGAGGGGAGAGGTTGTGAAATTAGATAGGGAGCAGAGGCGGGTGAAGATGAGGTCTAATGTATGTCCGTCTGTGTGGGTGGCTGTGGAGGACCACTGAGTAAGTCCAAAGGAAGAAGTAACATGAGTTTGGAGGCTGCTGGCTGGCAGGTGTCAGTAGGGATATTAAAGTCACCCATGATGATGGTGGGAATGTCAGAGCAGAGAAAGTGAAGAAGCCAGATGGAGAATTGGTCAATGAAGGCAGTGGCTGAGCCTGGTGGTCGGTATATGACGGCCATTTGGAGATTAGTGGGAGAGTAGATACGGACCAAGTGGACCTCAAAGGAAGGGAGGATGAGGGAGGGTGGGGGTTGGATAGGGTTGAAGGAGCAGTTATTAGAGCGAAGGAAACCCACGCCTCCACCATTACTGTTGCCAGAGCGAGGAGTGTGGGTGAAGTGAAGGCCACCGTAACTCAGTGCAGCAGGGGAGGCTGTGTCATGGGGCGTCAGCCAGGTCTCAGTGAGGGCTAGGAAGGAGAGGTTGCAGGAGGTAAAGAGATCGTGGGTCACGTGGAGCTTGTTGCAGATGGAGCGGGCGTTCCAGTGTGCTCCAGAGAGAGGAAGTTGGGGGGTAGGGGTCAGTGGCACAGGTTTTAAGTGTGAGGGATTGCGGTAGTTTCTCTTACTGTGAGAAGTGTAGGGGTGAGGATTAGTGGGATGTATGGGGCAGGGGGGGCCAGGATTGGGGGATATGTCGCCAGCAGTGAGAAGAAGCAGAGAAAGGGAAAGCAGATGGGTGAAGGAGAGTGAGCGGCTTACGTTATATTTTAGTGGGAGAGGTCTGAGGTTAAGAAGCAGGTCTGCAGATGAGGCGATGTGGGGGGGGGTAGGAGAGAGGGGGAGACAGTTATTTGGTTCGAGCTTGCAGGGGTTTGGGGGTAGCGAACGAGAGTGAAGATTAGTGGAGCACAAACGGTGAGGGCAAATGTGAACATGGTTAAAGAGCAGGGTAAAAGAAAGGCAAGTAAAATTAGAAGACAGGGATTATTCTTACCTTCTGACCAATTTCTGGACTATTTCTGGATATATTTCTGATGTAACACTTCAAAGATGTCACACTTAAAATGATGTCACATCTGACCTACTCCATTCAACTTATACC
>JARQOD010001410.1:57500-59942 GCA_033576555.1 Oophaga sylvatica | reverse complement strand
CGTTCAAATGTCCAAGAAATGAAGCCAGTGAGAGAAAGAGAGGGAGGAGAAAGGAACAGGAGGAGAGTTCACAGCAGGGAGCAATTAACAGATTGCAGTTAATAGAACATTTGCCTAGCATCACAGATGAAGAAAGACAGATTAAGATGGAGGTATAGGCTTATGAGTGAGGGTCACAGACAAATCAATATGTATTCAGTAAATCTGAAGTATGCTACATGGAATTAAAAGCAGCAGCGTACCAGTTAAAACAGAAAAAGGAGTACATAGGATTCTGGGTGCAGTGGGTATTCTGGATAGAGCGGTGGTTCAGACGTACCAGTTAAAACAGAAAAAGGAGTATGTAGGATTCTGGGGTGCAGTGGGTATTCTGGAGTATTATCTGAGAGTATATGAGACATGGCATATGAGAGGGAAGAGAGATATAGCATATACTTTTGGCCACCACTGTATATAGTGTGTGTGTGTGTGTGTGTGTGTGTGTGTATTATATATATATATATATATATATATATATATATATATATACTAGATGGTGGCCTGATTCTAACGCATCGGGTATTCTAGAACAGGGTTCCTCAACTCCAGTCCTCAAGGCCCACCAACAGGTCATGTTTTCAGGATTTCCTTAGTATTGCACAGGTGATGCAATTATCACCTGGGCAATACTAAGGAAATCCTGAAAACATGACCTGTTGGTGGGCCTTGAGGACTGGAGTTGGGGAACCCTGTTCTAGAATATGTATGTAGTTTATTTATGAAGTTTTAAGAATAATGCAATGAATACACAGGATTTTCTGGGTAAAATATGTACATTATCATTAAATGTTATTGCTCATAGAACTTAATACAACTGAACAAAATTATTAAACGGATCATCAAATATATAAACTATTACGAGTATCTAACTGTATTTAAATAAATCATCGGACGAAAGAAGTACATCGACACTATAATAACAACATCAAACCAAAAAATTTTTGTACACCACATTTCTTGTGAATACCTTTTGACTATCTATAAGCAACTTTCCTTGTAAAGGGGTATCAAAAACTGGGTGTATATAGAGGCTGTTGAGCTGTATATAGAGGCTTCTGGGGTGTATATGGAGGCTGCTGGGGTGTATATAGAGGCTGCTGGAGTATATATAGAGGCTCCTGGGGGTATATAGAGGCTGCTGGGGTGTATATAGAGGCTGCTGGGGTGTATATAGAGGCTGCTGGGGTGTATATAGAGGCTGCTGGGGTGTATATACAGGCTGCTGCGGTGTATAGAGGCTGCTGCTGCTGGGGTGTATATAGAGGCTGCTGCTGCTGGGTGTATATAGAGGCTGCTGGGGTGTATATAGAGGCTGCTGCTGGGGTGTATATAGAGCTGCTGGGTATATAGAGGCTGCTACTGGGGTATATGTGGAGGCTGCTGCTGCTGCTGGGGTATATGTGGAGGCTGCTGCTGCTGGGGTATATGTGGAGGCTGCTGCTGCTGCAGGGGTATATGTGGAGGCTTCTGCTGGGGTTTATGTGGAGGCTGCCGGTCTGGGTACTTCCGCTGTGAGCAGCCGGGAGATGACCGGCTGGCACCGGTCATCTCCCGGCTGCGTCGCCGCTGACCTCCATGTGGCAGGAGATGACCCGCGGCTACCATCGGGAGATCAGCGGCTAGCGCTGCTGATCTCCCGACGATAGCGGTGGCGTGCGTGGTTCAAATCCAGCGCCAATTCGCGGCCGGACTGTGCCTGTCGCTGATTGGTCGCGCCTGGCCAGACGCAACCAATCAGTGACGCGGGATTTCAGTTACATACAGACAGAATTAGATGATTATATAGTAGATGTTACTGTGGATTACCTCATGTCACTGTGTATTACCTCATATTACTGTGTATTACCTCATGTTACCGTATATTACCTCATGTTACCTCATGTTACCTGTGTATTACCTCATATTACTGTGTATTACCTCATGTTACTGTATAGTACCTCATTTTACTGTGTATTACCTCTTGTTACTGTATATTACCACATGTTACTGTATATTATTACATGTTACTGTATATTACCTCATGTTACCTGTGTATTACCTCATGTCACTGTGTATTACCTCATGTTACTGTGTATTGCCTTATATTACTGTGTATTACCTCATATCACTGTGTATTACCTTATGTTACCTCATATTACCTCATCTTACCTGTGTATTACCTCATATTACTGTGTATTACCTCATATTACTGTGTATTACCTCATGTTACTGTATATTACCTCATTTTACTGTGTATTACCTTATGTTGCTTATGTATTACCTCATGTCACCTGTGTATTACCTCATGTCACTGTGTATTACCCTTGTTCAGTAAACGTGACAGAAGTACATCAGACACTGTGACTGACAAAACATGTTCAGTACATCATGGGCAGTTGGTGAGTCGCATGACCACATGGGCGG
>JARQOD010001410.1:42500-52500 GCA_033576555.1 Oophaga sylvatica | reverse complement strand
CACAGTAATAGCAGAAACGTTTCGGTCCTGAACTTGGACCTTCATCAGTCACATGGACTACTGTGAGTAGGTGGACCCAGCAAAAAGAGGGGCTATGCCCGGAATATCAGGTTTAAATTCTGTTCGATATAGGTGATCAAATATGGCAGCGGTTACCTGGGGGGTCCTGGTGGAGCAAAAATGTGCCTGCGGTGGACGCGGTATCCGCCGCTAGTCCGTGCGGCGGTTACCGCGTCCACCGCAGGCACATTTTTGCTCCACCAGGACCCCCAGGTAACCGCTGCCATATTTGATCACCTATATCGAACAGAATTTAAACCTGATATTCCGGGCATAGCCCCTCTTTTTGCTGGGTCCACCTACTCACAGTAGTCCATGTGACTGATGAAGGTCCAAGTTCAGGACCGAAACGTTTCTGTTATTACTGTGGACACGATTAAAAATCATCACTCTACTGAAGTTGAGTTCTGAGTTTATTTGCTATATTTATATGGTGTGGGAACCTACTCAGATACTCCTATACGGCTGTGCACATGATTATTCACTTTGCAGTGACTGGAAGAACGACATCATCAGCTCCCAGAAACTGACCATGTACCGGAGTCTACAGAGAGACTACAGTCTGGCCCCATATCTGGAGAAACTCCCGGACCCCAGAGACCGCCAGATCCTGAGCCGGTATAGACTCAGCGCCCACAGTCTGGCCATCGAATCCGGCCGACACAGGCAGAGCTACAAGCCCAGGGAGGAAAGACTATGCCAACACTGTGACCAGGAGGCCATAGAGGACGAAACCCACTTCCTGCTATACTGCTCCAAATACTCAGCAGTGAGGGACACTCACTTCAGGAGACTCTCACATCTCTTCCCGGATTTCATCACCATGAAGGAGGAAGAGAAAACATATATCTTGCTGGGGGAAGAAGAGAGAGCAGCGGAGATAGCAGCGCGGTATGTGAGCGAATGTCATAGACTGCGAGAAAGAGAACTATGATATGCCATGGACTTCTACAGCCCCCACCCTGGATCTGCCCCCATTCCCCCTCCCTATGCCATGGACTTCTATAGCCCCCACCCCGGACCTGTGCCCCCATCACCCCTCCCTATGCCATGGACTTCCGTAGCCCCCACCCTGGATCTGCCCCTACCCAACATCCCTATCCCTATTCCCCTTTTGTACACTTGCTTTGGCAAAACTAATGCGTATTTAGTCCTGCCAATAAAGCTTCTTTGAATTTGAATTATATATGTGTGTGTATATATTTATATATATATATATGTGTGTGTATATATATATATATATATACAGTCATGGCCAAAAGTTTTGAGAATGACACACATATTAATTTTTACAAAGTCTACTGCTTCACTTTTTCTAATGGCAATTTGCATATACTCCAGAATGTTATAAAGAGTGATCAGCTTAACAGCAATTACTTGCAAAGTCAATATTTGGCTAGAAAATGAACTTTATCCCCCAAAACACATTTCAACATCATTGCAGCCCTGCCTTAAAAGGACCAGCTAACCTCTTTTCAGTGATTGCTCCATTAACACAGGTGTGGGTGTTGATGAGGACATGGCTGGAGATCAATCTGTCATGATTAAGTAAGAATGACACCACTGGACACTTTAAAAGGAGGCTGGTGCTTGGCATCATTGTTTCTCTTCTGTTAACCATGGTTATCTCTAAAGAAACACGTGCAGTCATCATTGCAATGCACAAAAATGGCCTAACAGGGAAGAGTATCGCAGCTAGAAAGATTGCTCCTCAGTCAACAATCTATCTCATCATCAAGAACTTCAAGGAGAGAGGTTCCATTATTGCCAAAAAGGCTTCAGGGCGCCCAAGAAAGACCAGCAATCGCCAGGAATGTCTCTTAAAAGTGTTTCAGCTGCGGGATCGGGCTACCAGCAGTGCAGAGCTTGCTCAGGAATGGCAGCAGGCAGGTGTGAGTGCATCTGCACGCACTGTGAGGCGGAGACTCTTGGAGCAAGGCCTGGTCTCAAGGAGGGCAGCAAAGAAGCCACTTCTCTCCAGAAAAAACATCGTGGACAGACTGATATTCTGCAAAAGGTACAGGCAGTGGACTGCTGAGGACTGGGGTAAAGTTATTTTCTCTGATGAATCCCCTTTTCGATTGTTTGGGACATCAGGAAAACGCCTCATTCGGAGAAGACAAGGTGAGCGCTACCACCAGTCTTGTCTCATGCCAACTGTTAAGCATCCTGAAACCATTCATGTGTGGGGTTGCTTCTCAGCCAAGGGAATCGGCTCTCTCACAGTCTTGCCTAAAAACACAGCCATGAATAAAGAATGGTACCAGAATGTCCTCCAAGAGCAACTTCTCCCAACCCTCCAAGAGCAGTTTGGCAATCAACAATGCCTTTTCCAGCATGATGGAGCACCTTGCCATAAAGCAAAGGTGATAACTAAATGGCTCAGGGAACAAAACATAGAGATTTTGGTTCCATGGCCTGGAAACTCCCCAGATCTTAATCCCATTGAGAACTTGTGGTCAATCATCAAGAGACGGGTGGACAAACAAAAACCTAAAAATTCTGACAAAATGAGATCATTGATTGTGCAAGAATGGACTGCTATCAGTCAGGATTTGGTCCAGAAGTTGATTGAGAGCATGCCAGGGAGAATTGCAGAGGTCCTGAAGAAGAAGGGTCAACACTGCAAATATTGACTTGCTGCATTAACTCATTCTAACTGTCAATATAAGCTTTTGTTACTCATATGTTTGCAATTATTATATTTCTGTCTGTGATAAAAACATCTGTCAAACACACATAAAAACCAGAGGGCAGCTGATCATATGAAATTATAATATTTGTGTCATTCTCAAAACTTTTTACAAAAAAAGGTTGCACTCTATCGTGCCAAAGCAAGTCAATGTGAAATATGAAACATGAATAGCAATATGGCTTTTGAATATTAGAAAAAAATGAATGAGACGCTTTGCACAAAATTTGGCCAAATAATGCCTGCCCATACACCAACGTCAGGTGGTCTCAGAACGTATGGGTCCCTGCCTATGTGAACATACCTCTATATAGGCTGATATCTGAATTCCTGGGTGAATGTGGACACCTCTGTCAGTAAAGCTTGCCTTTTCTGGGTGAGCAGGAACCTGCTATAATAAAAATCACCACATGGTGATGGGCGGAGTGCTCGGTCAGTAAGCTAACATAGAAGTAAAAGAAAACTGACTGGCACATCCAAACCAGTGTGAATTAGGTGCAAACCAGGAGCAGCTACCTCCATAGACAATATACAAAAAAAGGTTGCACTCTATCGTGCCAAAGCAAGTCAATGTGAAATATGAAACATGAATAGCAATATGGCTTTTGAATATTAGAAAAAAATGAATGAGACGCTTTGCACAAAATTTGGCCAAATAATGCCTGCCCATACACCAACGTCAAGGTGGTCTCAGAACGTATGGGTCCCTGCCTATGTGAACATACCTCTATTAGGCTGATATCTGAATTCCTGGGTGAATGTGGACACCTCTGTCAGTAAAGCTTGCCTTTTCTGGGTGAGCAGGAACCTGCTATAATAAAAATCACCACATGGTGATGGGCGGAGTGCTCGGTCAGTAAGCTAACATAGAAGTAAAAGAAAACTGACTGGCACATCCAAACCAGTGTGAATTAGGTGCAAACCAGGAGCAGCTACCTCCATAGACAATATACAAAAAAAGGTTGCACTCTATCGTGCCAAAGCAAGTCAATGTGAAATATGAAACATGAATAGCAATATGGCTTTTGAATATTAGAAAAAAATGAATGAGACGCTTTGCACAAAATTTGGCCAAATAATGCCTGCCCATACACCAACGTCAGGTGGTCTCAGACGTATGGGTCCCTGCCTATGTGAACATACCTCTATTAGGCTGATATCTGATTCCTGGTGAATGTGGACACCTCGTCAGTAAAGCTTGCCTTTTCTGGTGAGCAGGAACCTGCTATAATAAAATCACCACATGGTGATGGGCGAGTGCTCGGTCAGTAAGCTAACATAGAATAAAAGAAAACTGACTGGCACATCCAAACCAGTGTGAATTAGTGCAAACCAGAGCAGCTACTCCATAGACAATATACAAAAAAGGTTGCACTCTATCGGCCAAAGTCAATGTGAAATATAACATATACAATATGCTTTTGAATATTAGAAAAAATGATGAGCGCTTTGCACAAAATTTGCCAAATAATGCTGCCATAACAACGTCAAGGTCTCAGAACGTATGGGTCCCTGCCTATGTGAACATACCTCTATTAGGCTGATATCTGAATTCCTGGGTGAATGTGGACACCTCTGTCAGTAAAGCTTGCCTTTTCTGGGTGAGCAGGAACCTGCTATAATAAAAATCACCACATGGTGATGGGCGGAGTGCTCGGTCAGTAAGCTAACATAGAAGTAAAAGAAAACTGACTGGCACATCCAAACCAGTGTGAATTAGGTGCAAACCAGGAGCAGCTACCTCCATAGACAATATACAAAAAAGGTTGCACTCTATCGTGCCAAAGCAAGTCAATGTGAAATATGAAACATGAATAGCAATATGGCTTTTGAATATTAGAAAAAAATGAATGAGACGCTTTGCACAAAATTTGGCCAAATAATGCTGCCCATACACCAACGTCAGGTGGTCTCAGAACGTATGGGTCCCTGCCTATGTGAACATACCTCTATTAGGCTGATATCTGAATTCCTGGGTGAATGTGGACACCTCTGTCAGTAAAGCTTGCCTTTCTGGGTGAGCAGGAACCTGCTATAATAAAAATCACCACTGGTGATGGGCGGAGTGCTCGGTCAGTAAGCTAACATAGAAGTAAAAGAAAACTGACTGGCACATCCAAACCAGTGTGAATTAGGTGCAAACCAGGAGCAGCTACCTCCATAGACAATATACAAAAAAAACGTTGTGTATCGTGCAGCATATTGCCAAGTCAATTTGTATGCAAACTGATTCATATTTTTTCTAATATTCAAAAAGCAATATTGGATCAGTTTCATATTTCACATTGACTTGCTTGCACATAGAGTGTCCAAACGTATGGGTCCTGCTATTTGATCATACTGATTAGGCTGATATCCCAATTCCTGGTGATGTGGACCCTCGTCAGTTAAGCTTGCCTTTTCTGTGTTGAGCATGAAACCGCTAATAAAATCACCACATGGTGATTTTGCGAGTGCTCGGTTCCAGTAAGCTAACAAGAAGTAAAAGTAACTGACAGGTGCACATTCCAAACCAGTAGTGAATTAGGTGCACAACCAGGAGCAGCTACTCCATAGATAATATACAAAAAAGTTGGTGTAGTGCAGGCATTATTTGGCCAAATTTTGTGCAAAGCGTCTCATTCATTTTTTTTTCTAATATTCAAAAGCCATATTGCTATTCATGTTTCATATTTCACATTGACTTGCTTTGGCACGATAGAGTGCAACCTTTTTTTGTATATTGTCTATGGAGGTAGCTGCTCCTGGTTTGCACCTAATTCACACTGGTTTGGATGTGCCAGTCAGTTTTCTTTTACTTCTATGTTAGCTTACTGACCGAGCACTCCGCCCATCACCATGTGGTGATTTTTATTATAGCAGGTTCCTGCTCACCCAGAAAAGGCAAGCTTTACTGACAGAGGTGTCCACATTCACCCAGGAATTCAGATATCAGCCTAATAGAGGTATGTTCACATAGGCAGGGACCCATACGTTCTGAGACCACCTTGACGTTGGTGTATGGGCAGGCATTATTTGGCCAAATTTTGTGCAAAGCGTCTCATTCATTTTTTTCTAATATTCAAAAGCCATATTGCTATTCATGTTTCATATTTCACATTGACTTGCTTTGGCACGATAGAGTGCAACCTTTTTTTGTATATTGTCTATGGAGGTAGCTGCTCCTGGTTTGCACCTAATTCACACTGGTTTGGATGTGCCAGTCAGTTTTCTTTTACTTCTATGTTAGCTTACTGACCGAGCACTCCGCCCATCACCATGTGGTGATTTTTATTATAGCAGGTTCCTGCTCACCCAGAAAAGGCAAGCTTTACTGACAGAGGTGTCCACATTCACCCAGGAATTCAGATATCAGCCTAATAGAGGTATGTTCACATAGGCAGGGACCCATACGTTCTGAGACCACCTTGACGTTGGTGTATGGGCAGGCATTATTTGGCCAAATTTTGTGCAAAGCGTCTCATTCATTTTTTTCTAATATTCAAAAGCCATATTGCTATTCATGTTTCATATTTCACATTGACTTGCTTTGGCACGATAGAGTGCAACCTTTTTTTTTTTGTATATTGTCTATGGAGGTAGCTGCTCCTGGTTTGCACCTAATTCACACTGGTTTGGATGTGCCAGTCAGTTTTCTTTTACTTCTATGTTAGCTTACTGACCGAGCACTCCGCCCATCACCATGTGGTGATTTTTATTATAGCAGGTTCCTGCTCACCCAGAAAAGGCAAGCTTTACTGACAGAGGTGTCCACATTCACCCAGGAATTCAGATATCAGCCTAATAGAGGTATGTTCACATAGGCAGGGACCCATACGTTCTGAGACCACCTTGACGTTGGTGTATGGGCAGGCATTATTTGGCCAAATTTTGTGCAAAGCGTCTCATTCATTTTTTTCTAATATTCAAAAGCCATATTGCTATTCATGTTTCATATTTCACATTGACTTGCTTTGGCACGATAGAGTGCAACCTTTTTTTGTATATTGTCTATGGAGGTAGCTGCTCCTGGTTTGCACCTAATTCACACTGGTTTGGATGTGCCAGTCAGTTTTCTTTTACTTCTATGTTAGCTTACTGACCGAGCACTCCGCCCATCACCATGTGGTGATTTTTATTATAGCAGGTTCCTGCTCACCCAGAAAAGGCAAGCTTTACTGACAGAGGTGTCCACATTCACCCAGGAATTCAGATATCAGCCTAATAGAGGTATGTTCACATAGGCAGGGACCCATACGTTCTGAGACCACCTTGACGTTGGTGTATGGGCAGGCATTATTTGGCCAAATTTTGTGCAAAGCGTCTCATTCATTTTTTTCTAATATTCAAAAGCCATATTGCTATTCATGTTTCATATTTCACATTGACTTGCTTTGGCACGATAGAGTGCAACCTTTTTTTTTTTTGTATATTGTCTATGGAGGTAGCTGCTCCTGGTTTGCACCTAATTCACACTGGTTTGGATGTGCCAGTCAGTTTTCTTTTACTTCTATGTTAGCTTACTGACCGAGCACTCCGCCCATCACCATGTGGTGATTTTTATTATAGCAGGTTCCTGCTCACCCAGAAAAGGCAAGCTTTACTGACAGAGGTGTCCACATTCACCCAGGAATTCAGATATCAGCCTAATAGAGGTATGTTCACATAGGCAGGGACCCATACGTTCTGAGACCACCTTGACGTTGGTGTATGGGCAGGCATTATTTGGCCAAATTTTGTGCAAAGCGTCTCATTCATTTTTTTCTAATATTCAAAAGCCATATTGCTATTCATGTTTCATATTTCACATTGACTTGCTTTGGCACGATAGAGTGCAACCTTTTTTTGTATATTGTCTATGGAGGTAGCTGCTCCGGTTTGCACCTAATTCACACTGGTTTGGATGTGCCAGTCAGTTTTCTTTTACTTCTATGTTAGCTTACTGACCGAGCACTCCGCCCATCACCATGTGGTGATTTTTATTATAGCAGGTTCCTGCTCACCCAGAAAAGGCAAGCTTTACTGACAGAGGTGTCCACATTCACCCAGGAATTCAGATATCAGCCTAATAGAGGTATGTTCACATAGGCAGGGACCCATACGTTCTGAGACCACCTTGACGTTGGTGTATGGGCAGGCATTATTTGGCCAAATTTTGTGCAAAGCGTCTCATTCATTTTTTTCTAATATTCAAAAGCCATATTGCTATTCATGTTTCATATTTCACATTGACTTGCTTTGGCACGATAGAGTGCAACCTTTTTTTTGTATATTGTCTATGGAGGTAGCTGCTCCTGGTTTGCACCTAATTCACACTGGTTTGGATGTGCCAGTCAGTTTCTTTTACTTCTATGTTAGCTTACTGACCGAGCACTCCGCCCATCACCATGTGGTGATTTTTATTATAGCAGGTTCCTGCTCACCCAGAAAAGGCAAGCTTTACTGACAGAGGTGTCCACATTCACCCAGGAATTCAGATATCAGCCTAATAGAGGTATGTTCACATAGGCAGGGACCCATACGTTCTGAGACCACCTTGACGTTGGTGTATGGGCAGGCATTATTTGGCCAAATTTTGTGCAAAGCGTCTCATTCATTTTTTTCTAATATTCAAAAGCCATATTGCTATTCATGTTTCATATTTCACATTGACTTGCTTTGGCACGATAGAGTGCAACCTTTTTTTGTATATTGTCTATGGAGGTAGCTGCTCCTGGTTTGCACCTAATTCACACTGGTTTGGATGTGCCAGTCAGTTTTCTTTTACTTCTATGTTAGCTTACTGACCGAGCACTCCGCCCATCACCATGTGGTGATTTTTATTATAGCAGGTTCCTGCTCACCCAGAAAAGGCAAGCTTTACTGACAGAGGTGTCCACATTCACCCAGGAATTCAGATATCAGCCTAATAGAGGTATGTTCACATAGGCAGGGACCCATACGTTCTGAGACCACCTTGACGTTGGTGTATGGGCAGGCATTATTTGGCCAAATTTTGTGCAAAGCGTCTCATTCATTTTTTTCTAATATTCAAAAGCCATATTGCTATTCATGTTTCATATTTCACATTGACTTGCTTTGGCACGATAGAGTGCAACCTTTTTTTGTATATTGTCTATGGAGGTAGCTGCTCCTGGTTTGCACCTAATTCACACTGGTTTGGATGTGCCAGTCAGTTTTCTTTTACTTCTATGTTAGCTTACTGACCGAGCACTCCGCCCATCACCATGTGGTGATTTTTATTATAGCAGGTTCCTGCTCACCCAGAAAAGGCAAGCTTTACTGACAGAGGTGTCCACATTCACCCAGGAATTCAGATATCAGCCTAATAGAGGTATGTTCACATAGGCAGGGACCCATACGTTCTGAGACCACCTTGACGTTGGTGTATGGGCAGGCATTATTTGGCCAAATTTTGTGCAAAGCGTCTCATTCATTTTTTTCTAATATTCAAAAGCCATATTGCTATTCATGTTTCATATTTCACATTGACTTGCTTTGGCACGATAGAGTGCAACCTTTTTTTTTTTTGTATATTGTCTATGGAGGTAGCTGCTCCTGGTTTGCACCTAATTCACACTGGTTTGGATGTGCCAGTCAGTTTTCTTTTACTTCTATGTTAGCTTACTGACCGAGCACTCCGCCCATCACCATGTGGTGATTTTTATTATAGCAGGTTCCTGCTCACCCAGAAAAGGCAAGCTTTACTGACAGAGGTGTCCACATTCACCCAGGAATTCAGATATCAGCCTAATAGAGGTATGTTCACATAGGCAGGGACCCATACGTTCTGAGACCACCTTGACGTTGGTGTATGGGCAGGCATTATTTGGCCAAATTTTGTGCAAAGCGTCTCATTCATTTTTTTCTAATATTCAAAAGCCATATTGCTATTCATGTTTCATATTTCACATTGACTTGCTTTGGCACGATAGAGTGCAACCTTTTTTTTTTTTGTATATTGTCTATGGAGGTAGCTGCTCCTGGTTTGCACCTAATTCACACTGGTTTGGATGTGCCAGTCAGTTTTCTTTTACTTCTATGTTAGCTTACTGACCGAGCACTCCGCCCATCACCATGTGGTGAGTTTTATTATAGCAGGTTCCTGCTCACCCAGAAAAGGCAAGCTTTACTGACAGAGGTGTCCACATTCACCCAGGAATTCAGATATCAGCCTAATAGAGGTATGTTCACATAGGCAGGGACCCATACGTTCTGAGACCACCTTGACGTTGGTGTATGGGCAGGCATTATTTGGCCAAATTTTGT